>SNQJ01S0091148.1:5651-33488 GCA_010110895.2 Picea sitchensis | reverse complement strand
ATACCCAATGTAGGTAAGCCAACAAGTTATAATCCTTAAAGGATAATATATTAAATAATGTATATGAATATGAGATGATCAGATACAATAAGAATGAGGGCCTTATATACCCACGCAGGGGTGCCCTTCCATGAAGAGACGTGGCCTTTCATTGGGAAGGTGTCTCTTCATTAATTATTCATTAACTATTATAATGTATTTATATTTATTATTATATATTATGTTCATAACAATGATGAATCTGAAGTTATTGAGTGATACATCTTCAGAGAGAGTGGATGCTACCATGTATAGACATATGATTGGTTTGTTGATATACACAAGGCCAAATATATGTTTTGCGGTGAATACATTGAGTCAGTATATGGTCGAACCTAGACATGTTCACTTGATTGTGGCAAAGCATGTGTTAAGGTACCTGAAGGGTACGGTAGACTTTGGAGTTAGATATGTTTCGGATCGTGAGATAAGCCTGCAAGGCTATACTGATTCAGATTGAGTCGGTAGTGTCGCAGACCGAAAGAGTACATCTGGATGTTGCTTCAGTTTGGGATCAACTATGATCTCATGGTTTAGCAGGAAGCAGACTAGTGTGGCGCTCAGTACGGTTGAGGCAGAGTATATAGCAACACCGAAGCAGTGTGGCTTCAGAAGCTGCTTGCAAGATTGTTTGATCTTGAGTTAGAGGCGACTTGTATCTGGTGCGACATCCAGAGTTGTATGAAGTTGTCGGAGAACCCGATGTTTCATGACAAGTCCAAGCATATCGAGATCAAACACCATTATATCAGAGATATGGTGTAGAAGTTTTCTACAGATGAGTAGATAGCAGATGTGTTGACCAAGCCTCTATCAAGGGTGTAGTTTGTGTACTTTAGGGACACGCTTGGTGTGGTCTAGAAGGACGTACCCTTGTGATAGGGTATGATGTGTTACAGATGCAACTCCAGATATCAACATGGTATAGTGTGGACAACATGTTGTCATGCCCGAGCACTGACTATGGCATCAGTCAGGATGATGTGTATGCAGATCCTTCGGGGAGAGCGTGTTTTCCTAGCTGTGGAGGCCCAATCGGTTTGTGTCGTTGGAGGCTTCACGCAGAAACTTCGGGGAGAGCGTGACTATGGGACAACTAGAGGGCCAACCTAGTGTGTTGGACGTCTGCTACTCCAGTGAAATAGTTTGGTACGCAGGTCTACTACTTCAGTGAAATAGTCTAGTACGCAGGCACTCCAGTGAAATAGTCTGGTATATTGCTACTCCAATGAAATAGTCTGGTATGCATAGCTACTCTAGTGAAATAGTCTGGTACTTTGAGATATTGCTACTCCAGTGAAATAGTCTGGTACGCATGTTACACTGGTGTGCCAATCAATGGTACTTATTCATATGAGAGCACAACCTGTGAGATCCCAACATGAGACTTAGCTCCTTGAGGACTTATTCATGTGAGAACTCTGTTCGTGTGAGCTGGCGAATTACTAGTTCTTTATGAACTAGATGTCGGATTATGTGTGAGCTTACGAGTTACTAGTTCTTTATGAAGTAGATGCCAGATTCTGTGTGAGCTGGCGAGTTGAAGCCCTGTGATGACATAAAGCTCGGACCCAGATGCATGACTGTGACATGACCATCAGATAGTCTGTATGCGTGGCTATAACAAAGCCTGTGTGGCTATGATGGTGATATAGATTAAATCTCATTCATGACTGTGACATGACCATCAAATAGTCTGTATGTGTGACTATGACAGAACCTCATGTTTGACTTCAATTAAATCTCATGGCAATATAGATTACAAAGGGATCAATTAGAGTTTCTTCTTTGTGCCAATGGATTAAAGGCTACAAAAGGAATCCTTCCTTTGCTATGTATAGATTTCTTCTACCGGTGTTGGCTCTTTACTGGAATGCTTAACTGGAGTTGTTATCTTGTCTCTCTTTTTCTCAGTTGATGCTTCTCTTGCATTTGAGATCAAATGAACCAACCCCAAGAAATGATGGAACTCCCTTCCACTCAAAGTTTGGTGTATTTATTATCTCAATTGGTAGACCAACTGTCCTAAGAAACTGTTACAATGTTTGTTTGAGAGTTTAACAGATTCATCTAAATCAACATCTCATGGGTAATTATTTGTTGTCGAATGTGGAGTGGAGTTTATGTGTGTCGTAGGCCACATGTCCTATCATGGTTCTTGAGATCCTCATGGCACCTTGATTTGACTTGGAGTGAGCCCTGTTATTTTAAGTACCTCCTGGGCCTTCATCCCATCTCTCCTCGTGCCACTTTTCTTTGCTGGTTGATTAGTAGGCTTGTGAGAGGAGCCATAATGAATCCTATTGTTTAATAGACTCTGTGGACCTTGCTTGTCTCCCTTCGCTACTTATCATGGTTTAATAGGCTCTAGGACCTCTGCTAGATGTAACATATGGTCTTGATCTTTGTGTGGTTGTTTGTAGTACGAACATGTTAACCCATAAATTTGCCTATGCAAATGGATGGTTAAGATCTAGCTAGCTTTCATTGAGTTGGTAGCTAGAGACAAGTTTCATAGAGATCAGAGACAACTTTCTCAAAGAGCAGAGACGGGTTTTCTAGGGATTAAAGTTCATTGCAAAGGCAGGGGCATTTCAGAGGCATATTCATCAGTTTTGGGGAAAATTTCTATTTTTAGCAGTCTTCCTATTTTTTAGGAGCTAGTATTTGGAGGTCTGCATGTCAGAGATGATTACATATTTGGGATCCTTGCGATTTCACGATGTCGATGAGCCTTTTTTCGGGCGACATGTGAGACACTGCTATTTTTAGTAGTTAGTGTTTCCGGGCTCATGATGATTTTGAGCACATATTTGGATTTTTTGTAGAAAATCGAATCTGATGAGCCCGATTTCATTGACATGCAAGAAGTTACTATTTTTAGTAGTGCCAATTTTTAGGTGTGCTATATTTGGCAGTGTTCTCCTAGCAGTTATCAACATTTTTCATCTTTTCGTATTTTTTAGGAAAATTGTTATTTCTAGCATGTCTATTTTTAGTAGTGCTATTATTAGCAGGTCTGGGCAAAATGCAGTGTGACATGTGCAGTATCTTTTGAGGAAACCCTAGGCGTCTCATTGGCTAAATTTGGCAGTGAGATAAGGTTGAGTTGCATGATTTCTATTTTCAGTGGATTACTCATCAACTATTATTGGCAAGAGAGGGTGACTTTCTTGCATGAGGAGGATGATATTATTAGATAGCCAGTTTCTTTTAGGAAGGTTCACTTATCTTAGTGAGAGTTAGAGGTCTATTTATGGAAAATAGTGGCTGATTTTAGCAATTTATTTATTTATTACAACCACTTATTTTGGAAGTGTTCTTGCATGACTAAGTTGCCTTCGTTAGAGAGCTCAAGGATCTGTAAAGGAAGGGCGAATGGCCATTGTTTGAGAGAGTCTTTTAGTGAGCAGCTAGTAGCTTGTCTTCATCTTCTCTTCTTGCTGCCTATAGTATATACTATGTGCAGAGCTATGTTATTGTGATCAGTCTTGTATCCTGTCTTTATGATGCAGCTGATCTCTTGACTAATGCAAAGATAAAGTTTGAGTACGCTGTTTCTCTTAGCTCTTTGAAGTTGTTGGTGCAATATTATCTTTTTGTGCAGCGGTGTATGTGGTATTCTTCCCTCTATTTTGGTTGTATTCATCATTTAGAGCACATATTCTTCTCTATTTTCTTTTCATATCTCGCTATTGTAAACTGAAATTCTCTCGTATTCTTTAAACTATCATTTTTTTAGGTCTTTGGTTGCTTGCACACATACCAAGGACCATTATTTATGTGTTGATTTGTCCTACTAACATGCATATTTTTCAAGTAATTTTTAGCGCAAGAACACTAGAGACACCCCCTGTGATTGGAAAAGCACCAATCCGATCGGAGAAGCGGTTAGCTAGTGACCTAGGGCTGATTGCTTATCAATTATTACTCAATTTTCCTTGTTGCAAGTCTCGGAGTCAATGCTGTCCATTGGTGTATTTCTGAGTGATAACCGGACGCGAAGGACATGGAGATCTCGTTGAATGGTTAGGATCAATCCATAATGCCGGTCTTGATCTCTTTGCAAAGTTGAGATGGTTCCCACCTCCTCATCTCTCTTCTCATGCCCACATGCCAATGCCTTTCTTCCATGTCTTGTATGACCTCCATTCGTTCGAGGTTTGATTGGGATCGTGGAGATTCCTTAGATTTTCTTATGACATGATCTTGCAAATGAATCTCCTATGTATGAGCCTATGATTGAAATGGATTAGAACCTTGAATTCAACAAATATTATGAGCTTCAATTTCTATAATGCCATTTCATTTATTTACGTCGATCCATTCAAATCACAAATGCCTATTATTGAATTCTTCTTGCTAGCCTCAAATGTTAGGAGAGCCACAATTGGTTATTCCTGTTAGTTTTTTGGGTTACTTTGAAAGCATTTACACCATGTTTGGGGTGCTTCATGAGATTTGGGGTACATGGTGTATGCTTAACGCTTGGATGGTCTAAGATGGATTGGCACATGGGAGATGGTTCGTGATGGATTTGCACGGTGGAGATAGCTTTCTCAATGATTGCTTGACCTTAGTGGGGTGCTAACTTGGTATTCTTCCCTTAGGCATTGTAGTTCTCTTGACAGTTTGTGGATGCGCTTCATGATGGCCACATAGAGAGTTCACTTGCTTGGAGAACACCTTACTTGGGAGAAGGAGCTACTTGGAAGAAGGAGCGTTGTGCATCCCGGAGGAGAGCATCAGGCCCTATATAGCATGGGGTTGCTTGGATTCTTGTTTAGAGGCTTGGAGTTGGCTTAGGGACACCTGGGATGCGACAATGTTCTTGTAGGAGGCAATTGTCCTAGTGGAGTACATTGCTTAGGAGGATCGATGGAGTCCTTGGAGGCTTGTAACAGACACATGTGGACTTACCTTGTGTAGCTACATCATCTTGGAGCGCTTATTGTGTATGACATTACCTTGGAGTATGACATGTGTACTTTGCAGTGGGGTGCTTCACTTGCATTTTCCTACAAGAGCGCATTGTAGGTTACTTGTAAGCTTGGGCCCACATTGTATTGTTGGCCTCCCTTACCTCTCATATAAATAGAGGAAGGAGAGAGTCCTCATTCATTATTCATTCACTCATATTCATATTCACTCGTGTTGAGAATCAAGATGTGACCTTGGAGAGAAGTGTGCACTGGTCTTCTCTTTCTCTCTTCGCCTTCACCTGTACTTGATCTCTCTCTCCCTTGGAGTCGCTAGGTTTTCTTGGTCTTCTTGGAGTATCTTGGAGCATGTTAGAGGTCTAGGGTTTAGGGTTTATCCCTTGGAGGTTTGATATTAAGGTTTTTTGATAAAAGTTAAAACCCTAGGGTTTCTTTGGTAGAGAAGAGAAGAGAAGAGGATTCTTGCCTTGGAGGATGTGTTGGAGTGATTCTTGGATATTGGAGCTCCTTGGTTGAGCTAGGGTTTTCTTGTTTTCCTTAGCTAGGGTTTTGGAAAGCAAGTGGACTTGTACTAGCCTTTGAGAGAAGGTTATGGTATGTACTTGTACTTCATCTTGAGCATATTAATAAAGATTTCAGCTGTAAAAAACTTGTGCATTTTCCAGATTTGATTTTCAGCCATATATGTTCTTCATGTATTGTTATTTACAGTTATATTGGTCTTGATGATTTGACATAAGTAAAAGGACAATTATTAAGCGATTTGGCATCATCATTGAGGAATCTAAGGGCTGTTTTGCTGCTGCTATACCTGCTGTTTTGCTGCTGTTATAACTACTGTGAAAGAGAATTTTAGATCTGCTTTATGTGGGATAAGTTGCCCTAGGGGGTTGAAACTTATTCAGGTTGTTTGGTATCTTTTCTCCTTGGGTTGCTTAGAAGTTTGGGCTGTTAGAAAGTGAAATATTGTACTTTTTATGCTGTTGTTTTATACTCTATTTCATAACTGTACTAAGACTGAAAAATAACAGGGTTAAGATCCGGGAAAACTCTAGTCAAAGAGGTGAAATTTCGGTTTTGCATTAAAATCTGAGAAAGCAATTTTTTGCTGGAAATTTCAACAGTTCTGAGGCTCCTCCTAGAATTACCCAACCAGGCCCTATCAGCCCAGGGCATTACCCAAAGGACATAAACAGGCTTGGTACTAGCTCGATCACAATTATGGATGTTCCTTCTTTCATCTCTACATCTACTTCTTTGAATACAATGTAATATCTTTCTTTTGACTCGGGTTCACCCCCTCTTACTCACTAATGCCTCTTTCTTTTTATTTGTAATTCTCTTTTCCGGCACTTTGGAATTGCCTCATCACTCGCACACCACTATTGTGGTATGTTGTACTCTCTAGTCCCATTGACCTACTTTGGTCACTCTTGGGCATTGATAAAATGATCTTATCTTATCTTATTTAAATTTCAAAACACACCACCTCTATTTTGCTATGCATGTGACTAGTTCATCGACATGTGAGTGAAATTGGAGTTTGTATTCCTTTATCCATTCTATGTAAAGGACTGGCCTAACCTCACACAAGGCTCAAGATTTGGTGTGTGTTCCCTCAAATATTCACCTTCTATCATGACGACAAGCATGCTACCTTGTTGCACCCACTGGGATGTGGGATTATGGCAGTTCTCAAGATGACGGTGATGATGAGTTGCCTTTGGAGGTGTTGCAAGCAAATACATAAGAGATGTCAGAAGGCTGTGGTCATAATACCACTGATTCTGGTCAAAGCAGTGCCTGTAGCTCTTTCACTCCGGAAGAGCAAACAGATGAGATGTAATATGAATAGTAGTTTATTTGTGAACTGATTTATCATCATGAACTGAACAATGAACATTTTGATATTTGCATTGCTGCAAACTTTCTGTTATGAATATGAATCATGCTATTGAGGATGGTGTGGTTTTTGTGATGAATATGATATCTAATGATTTTTATTTTTACAAATTTGAATGACGTGCAATTTGTTTTGTATGACAAGTGTTTATAGTTAATTTTTTAAATTATTCTTGAATATATATTACAAAAACCCTAAAACATTTTAAATTGTGAAACCTGAGAATTTCTGTTTCCCATTGTGAACACTGAACCTATTTCTAGTTTCTCATTTCTTGTAACATAGAGGAAAAGGTCATAGAGAAGTTGAGCAATTCAAGGAACATTAGTCCATGTACCTAGGATGGCTGTGATAGGAACAAGGCATGATGCACTTTTGACTCTGGTGTAGTCATTACCTGGTGCTGATATTGGTGGTGCTTGCTTACCAACTTCTTTTGCATTGTCATGTTGAGCTTATTTTTTTACTGAGACCTTCTCATATACTTGGCCTCAAAACTTTAATTCCACAAGTCCAATTGTTGTTTCTACTTTTACCCTTTCATTCAGCATGTCTTTTCCTTCCTACAAACCTGTTCATTGCAAGTCATTTCAGTGAGGTTCATAAACTCACCTAGTCAGGTCAGTATGGCTCACTTGAAGAATTACCATGAGTGGTATTACAAAATACAGACTTGATTGCAGAAGTGGTTCATTGTGATCTCTCTTAGCTTGGTCTTGTTTAGACCTTTTCAAGTCATGTTAGTGGTGTTGGTAAAATCATTGAGTACCTCATTTATGGAATAGTACAAAATAAATAGAAAAAACTCAATTTGGCTTTTTGACTTTTGGAAGTATGTTTTTTTCTGTTTTTCACAGATACAGCAACTGAAGGAACCTATAAATGTTTACATTTCAGAATGGAACACGACTGGGCTTTTGGCTTTTTGACTTTTGGAAGTATGTTTTTTGTGTTTTTCACAGATACAACAGCTGAAGGAACCTATAAATGTTTACATTTCAGAATGGAACACGGGTGGGCTTGTCACAAGGATTGAGGTACGCTTTCTACTGCTCTATGCTGTCTTGTTTTGTTACCTTTTTATATATCTAAATCTATTTTCTGGGACTATTTTTCAGGGCTTAAGGGCTTTTCTGCCCAAAACAGAGCTGGTGAACAAGCCTTATGATAATTTTGCAGCCTTAAAAATTAATGTAAGCCGAGTCTTCAAACTTTTTGTTTATTGCAAACATGTTATACATTATCCAAGAAAATTAATATGGCAAACTTTGTGATCTTTGGTATTTATGGTCCCAGAATTTGAAAGCAGTTATTCAGATGGGTACTCAGTCATGGTAGAATAAGCATTTATTCACTGGAAATTTCTCTTTTATTCATTAGTTTGTTCTTCTTTCTCTGAAGGTTGGGAGACAGATAAGTGTACTGATTATTAGAGTGGATGAAGAAAATGGCGATCTAATAGTCAGTGAAAGGGAAGCTTGGGTTAGCACTGTTAACTTTGCCATCCGTTTTGTCTCTTAATTGAGAAATTGGAAGATAAATGCCTGGTCATTGTAGAGGAAGGAGTTTGTGAAATAGGATTTAGCAACTTCCATCTTAATCCTTTGCATTGTTCTGTTTTTGCATGCACTTTAGTCTTTATATGTCTTTATGGTTCTTCTCGGCAATTTTTTCCAAATGTTGTCATTCTGCAAAGTTACGGTGGTTATGTTGCTGATCTTATTAATGCCCCAGAAGAGTAAAATGGCAAATTGATTCAATTTCTCTGTAACTATTAAATACTCAAGTTAGGTTGCTTCTTTTTAGAAATCAAAATTGTAGAAATTTCTGCGTTCAAGAGTTTTGATGCAAAACAGAAATTTCACTTCTTCGCTAGAGGTTTCCTGGATCTTAACCCTGGGAATTTTCAGCCTTAGGGCTGTTATGAAATACAAAGAAAACAGCAGCAACAACGGACATATTTCAACTTTTAACAGCCCCAATCCATTAGGCAATTCAAGATATAAGATGCCAATGTGTGCCAATAAGTTTCAGTCCTCTAGGGCAGCCTTATCATGCATAAGACAGATCTGAACACAGTTATGACAACTTGTAAACAGCAGCAAATCTGCCCTTATATTCTTCAATTATAATGTTAAATCATTTAACATAATCACCCTTAACTTATGTCAAGTCAGCAAGACATATAGTGCTAGAAATTACAAACCATGAAGAATATAGAGAGCTGAAAATCAAATTTGCAATTTACACAAGTATTGGACAGCTGTAAACTTCATTAATATACGTAAAGATGGAGTTCATGTACATACCATAGCCTTATCACAAGGCTAGTACAATCCTCTAGCTCTCCAAGAGTTCAAAACCCTAGTTAGGGAAAACCAAGAAAACCCTAGCTCAGACCAAGGAGATCCAACAAACATGCATCACACAAACCTGTCCTCCATGGCAATATGTCTCCTCTTCACTTCAACGAGTATAAACTAGGGTTTCATCTCAAAACCCTAATCTCTAAATCTCCAAGGGATGAAACCCTAACCCTAGTCTTCAAGATGCTCCAACAAGCTCAAGAAACCCTAGCGACTCCAAGAGAGAGAGAGAGAGAGAGAGAGAGAGAGAGATTAAGTACATAAGAAGATCCAAGAGAGAGAGGAGAAGTGGTGCGCTCCTCCTAGTCACATCTCTAACACAAGAGTGATAAGAATGAGTGAAGGACTCTCTCCTTCCTCTATATATATGAGAGAGGAGGCCAACAATACATATGTGGTCTAGTGCCCTCAAGCACCAGCTACCTTTTGTAGCTGCTTCATTTTAGTACATCAGTGTCATGATGAATTAAGTTATTAACAGACCTATTTCTCTTAAGCTTTAGCAATGAGATACTTATGTACTTTTCTATTTCTATATATATTCATTCATCTGCATGATATTTGATAGGATATGAAATATCTCCGTGAAGGAACAGTACTTGAAGGGTCCATAAGAAGGATATTTTCGTATGGGGCACAAGTGAGTGTTGATGGAACACGCATAAGGTAAAGCAGACTGATCGTTTTAAAAAGTTGTGATTGTTATTTTTCTCATCTATTTCCTATTGTTACCATCAGTGTTTGAGTTTGAAGTTTGAACTATTTGTCTTTAAAATTACATCTTCAAAGATACGTTCATCCTAGAGTTCTCATAAGTGTATCTTAACAATACGCAATATTCCTGTTAAAATTTGTTGCAAGAATAATGAGAATTTGTGAACTTCAGGCCATCTGAATCTCATGTTTCAACCTTCTGATGTATATTCTTGCTTTTCATTGATCTCTAACAACTGGCATGTGAGACATAGTCTACAGACTTCATCAAAGACACCGCAATTAATGTGACAAACAATGTTACCAGACTTGGAATTGATAAAAAATCGGCAAGGCAAAATAGCAAAGAGTTTGAATCAGATCGGGAAACAATTGGCAAATAAAAAAATTAAAAGGATACACATATTTTGAATTAAAAAAAGCATTTTTCATTGATATTCAATAAAGTCATGTTCATACAATGCAAAATATCAATAGATGTCCAAAATTTTATGGATGAATAGGTATCTAATATATTATTATATAATATGAGTCCAGACTCCAAACTGAGAGCTGGAAGCATCTACCTATAAAAGTTAACTAAATAGTAAATATTAATGTCAGATACTAAATAGTAAATAGTAAGCACTCTTAACTTTGTCTGAGGCATCCACTGATTTGAGAAACGTTGTTCCATTTGGACAAGATATGAGGAAATTTATTAAAGTTCTATTCCTCTGATCTGTCCATCCATCACTCATGATGGTGCACCCTGTTTCTGCCCTAAAAGCTCGCTGTTTTTGATGCCCTAGATGTCCAGCAGCATCAGTGGATGGCCTTAGATGGATTACTTTGTCCTCCTGTAGCTCTTTTCATCACTGTTTTTCACTTGGCAGAGGAGAAACTAGCTCAAACAGACTGGAAAAAATGAATGGAAACTCCAAAAATACTGCTTTTAAAGACAAATTGGCCCGATCTGATTTGACCCACAATTCAAAATCTCCTATCCGATTCAAAGTCGTGATTTTGATTCTGCTGACTGATACAAACTCTGTCAATGTGAGTTTGAGTTGGGAAGGTTTGAATTGGCTTTTTTGAGAGCCGATCCAATTCAAAATGGTGATTCCTGTTTCTTTGTTCACAAGTAACACATTCCCTATTGCATGTTACTCGTGTAGGTGTCTTTCAAATGAAGAGCAGCCTAACAAGAAGCTTAGAATACAGAGTTTCCTTTTTAGAAAGCATGGAGTATGAAGTTTATCAGATGATCCCTTTGTTCAATATTTTGAACTGGTTCCAAAATAGTAAGACAGTAGTTACACATGCAAATGATCTGTTTTGCATTTTTACAGTGTCTGGAATAGATATTAGGAGTCAAACTTTCAAATTCCTTTTTTCTTATGGTTAGTTTTCTCTGGTACTTGTAAGTCTTCAGGTGTGATTTCTCTCTTATCTCGGCCCCAGGTATTCTCCAGAAAATATTATCAGAAAGTAAATAGGCCCCTTCGTGATGATTGATGCCTTGGTTGAGGAGCTTTCTTCTCTCTCCTCTCATTCTGCCTCGGCTTCTAGTTCAAGCATGCCTTGAAATCCTTTCTGCTTGTCATGGTTCTGTTTTTCCACTTATTTTGTACTTCTTTTGGCTATGTACTTAGGAGTTTTTCTGCTTTTGATATAGTAGCAATAAGAGCTGTTCTCACACTCCCACTATGTACTGACATTTGATGTACTTTTGAGTTCCGTTGACCTACTTATTGTGATCATTCGTTGGACATTAACAAAATTATCTTATCTTATCTTAGCTTCTTTGTTTTAGCGTCATCAATTACTATTTCAGGACTTGTCATTTGCATTCGATGTCTTAAAGACAGCTGCCTACATGTCCATCTAGTAGTGGTCTAACAAGTATTATTCTCCACAACACACTGGCAATGGGACAAATGCAACCATATGGCATGAAAGAAATGCATGCCATAATCAATCTGTCGGAAAGGGGAGGAGAAGATTTATCTTGTTCCGATTGATTATTTAGCTGATACCAAGGCAAACTTATCTTGTGTGCATAAGCTGCTGTGCAACTCCACTCCTTTTGGGGCAAAGACTTACAGCTCTTATACTAGTGTATTTGAAGGATACACGACCTTCTTCAATAGAGTACAAATGTACTGTGTACCTATGAATTTTCTAACTTTGACACTGCAATCTTGCTCTTCCAGAAAACACAGATTGTTTTAGCGCACATCGATTCAATGTGAAGAATGTCCAAGAAATGTTAACAAAATCACCTTAACTTAGTTATTGTTAGGTTAGCACAAACCATTTCGGATGAACCTATAAAAATATGCAGTGTCAGAAAAGAACCAATCAAGCACAGAATTAACTCACTTAAAAATATGTAGAAAAACTAACTCTTGTTAACTAAAAAACTGCAACATGTATAGTAGAGTTACAACAGGTACAAGATTGCCTCTTGTGCAACAATCTCAACTGCACCAAACCCTTACAATGCTTGGGTTCACACCAACAGATTCCTTGGAGCTTTAGGCTCACCCGACTTGTTTATACTTTATGAATCACTCAATAAAAGATCTTCTTCAACCTGTAGATTGCTTATGCATAACAAAGATAGGTCCAAAAAACCTAGCTCTCAGACTGAACCTATTGAGCATACTCACCAACCTCTGCACCTTGATACATCATACATAACACACACACACATACATAGTTGATTTCCAATGATCAAGTTTGACTCTATCAAACCCTAACTATCTCAGTGACCCATTAAGGATAGGGTCACATATTCAAAGGTGATAAGGCTCACCCCTAGTTTATCAGGTATTATTTTTGACTTAGACAACAAACCTGAATGTGCAAGTCATAACTACTCCAACAGAAGAATCTGTGTCAACAACACTTGCTCGAATCCTGAAATGATGTCGCAAGGTCCATGTGGTTGTGTGCTACACTCCCTCCTGTGCCATACAACATACTCTACACCAACTGTTTCATCAATCCCCATGCACATATTTTTAATTAACCTTTCTAATAGTCCCCCTCAATGAAAAATCCCTCTTTCATTCCTAGCATTGCCCTGAACTTTCAAAGGTGTCTTTTGTCATTGCTTTGGTAAAGATATAAACCACTTGTTCAGCTGTGCTGCAATATTTGATTTGAATATGGCCTTCCTCATGCAAAATCCTCAAATAGTGAACATCCACCTTAATATGCTTACTTCGCTGACGAAAAATCACATTCTTCCCAAGATGTATTGCACCTTGGTTATCATAGAAAAGAACAATGGTTTTTTTTGTGCTATACCAATTCGGTGAGTGATTGTCTAAGCCAAACTCATTCACATGCTACATTCAAAGCTTGTGTATACTCGTTCATTGTTGAAGATAAAGAAACTATGTGTTGCTTCCTGCTACTCCAACTCATAATTGCTGAACCAACATGTGATGCAGATGGTCTCCTACCCACACCATCTGCCACTGTAATCACACAGCGAAAACTTAGAATTTAGCTCGCCTACAACTTCTCTACAAACTTTGGGGCATCAATCTTTTCTTGAAACGTGCGGGTTCTACAGCCACTACAACTCCACTCTGTTATATCTGCAGCATAGGTTATCATTCTAAATTATTTGCATAGGGTATACTCTCAACACACATCTCAAATACTCAACCTCTCATAATATGAATCATCACAAGAATCTCCCTTACAATCCTCACACAGGGGTACACAAACATGTGGGGTAATTTGCATCTACTCATATATAAAAAATACATAGAATACAAGAATGATACAATAAAATATGTCTTTCCACTTTCTCAACTCTCTATCACGTAGGCCATACGGCTGGGGCCCCCTTTCTCAACACACTACTACATTGGTTTGGCTGAGTAACCAGGTTTACATTTAGAGTTCCTTCTCTGCAGCCATGGATCCTAGGAGAGTCAGGCTTCCTCGTGGCTGTGCTCCCTCTAGTATCTAACCCTCATCAGTCCTAGTCATTCCCCAAGAGGTATCATCTGATAGTGTATTAGCCATTTCATAGCGATTCATGACTTGGGGGAGGACACCCTCACTCGACCCCCCTTTTGCACTTTGCAACAAACTCTAGCTGGCCTGGGCATCTTTTCTTTACCCAACACCGAGCCTTTGTCCTCAGCTTTCATTACTTTATCTTGTACTTTAGCGTTTAGGCTTCTTCTTATATTTGCCTAGTTCTTTTTTTGCTTTTGTTGTAGGAGATGCTTCTGCACTCCCACATTGTACTGTTTGTTGGATGCACTCCTCAGTCCCATCGACCTACCTTTGGTTATTCATTGGACATTAATAAAATTATCTTATCTTATCTAGGCTCTAAGCATCTACCTAACTCCATTGTCCAATATATGGCTCTCCAATACATCATTCATCCATTTAACCGAGAGAACTTATCTACCTTAGGTCTCTATTATTTATCTCATGCTTTCAAG
This sequence comes from Picea sitchensis, assembly GCA_010110895.2. Taxonomy (NCBI): domain Eukaryota; kingdom Viridiplantae; phylum Streptophyta; class Pinopsida; order Pinales; family Pinaceae; genus Picea; species Picea sitchensis. Next base: position 19,066 of record SNQJ01S0091148.1, on the reverse strand, counting down.
TGTAATTGTTCTAAATTCTAATAGTCTGCTCTTGGATTGTTAGAATTCTACTTCATAACAACTTGTCCTTCACATGGTTGTAATTGCTTCATGTTCCATCTTCTAGCTTCTTGCATCAATTAGTCCTTGCATTCTCCCTTGCAACAACTTCTTTCTCTTTGTATTTCGTTCACACACCTCTTGTTTGTATTCCCAATGCTTCATCTCTTGCTAGATCACCCCTTGGGCCTGATTCATATCTCACCTCTTTAATTACAATCCCTTCGTTCTTGATCTTCCCGACCTCCCATATCTTGTTGCCTATCGACAATTCTTCCAATGTTGACCTTTATTATATTTTTTTACCTTGCCGCCAATAACCTTTGCATATTGACCTTCGATGCTCTAAGCTTCCCTTCTTATCTCCTTATTTATATTGGCTCTCTTTCACAACATGACCTCTGTTGGCATCTTCACCTTGTTTGCATGCATCCTTGGTGCTCTTTCAAGGGTATCCTCATTTTGTTTTGGATGCTCCTACACCTGACTCCCTTGGTTAGAAATTCAAAGCACATCCATGTGCTATCTCTACATCTCTGCCATCATTTTGCTACCTTTGTCACCTTCATTCTTCTTTCTTCATCTTCTATAAATGTATGCTGTTCTCTGCAACTCTGCAATCTATCATCTACTTTCTTTATGTGCAATATCTCTTTGCTGCTCTACTACCTCCAAGTCTGTCTTCGTCATTTCTGCATTTCTTTGCGCTTCCTCATGGTGCTACTCAATTTCTCACTCCGACTCAGCTCCTCTTTGAGTCCTCCTCACCACTTAGATAACAACTTACATTGTCGTCTCTACAAGCTGTATACTGCAACACATGACCAAACTTGAGCTGCATCTCCTGGAAGACTCACTACTGCTACTTACATAGTGTTCATGGTGCCTTGGTGCAACTAGATTCATGCATGAAGCTACACAACACAAAGCCTTCTATTTGTTCCTGTTTTACACCACCTTCCTTGGCTCAAACTTTGAAGTGGCTTCTCTTCCAAGTTGTCTATTGTAGCTCTTCCTCTCTTGGAGTCTTATCTCTCAGCAGTCCTCCCTACCTCTCTCTTCCAAGTCAATCAACCTTGGGTCATATTCTTTCTTTTGCAACTTTCTCTTGCCCAACATCCTCTTTTCTGCATTTGTAGATTCCATCTCTTCACTCTTCTGTTCAAGTTCTGCAGCCTCTCCTTCTCTACTGCAAAGACTCGATGGTAGTCTACTTCCTCTTAACTATCTTCAATCTATTTCCAATCATGTTGGCACCTTTCCTTCCTCTCCAAGCAATTTAACTAGGTTCTATCTGTTGAGATTTATGTACCTTGGGAAGTGGTCCCCTTGTGGTTTGGAGCCTCTAACCACAAGTGGGAAAGACATTGGTACTATGTACCTTGTACTTTATGTTTAATTTCACTTTGACTTAGGAGATTTAAGTCAAAAGTGAAATTTGGTCATTTTAGTCTAAAATGACTATTAATTCACTTTGTGGGTGAATTAGGAGACATAAAGTGAACTTAGGGAACTTAATCCAAAGTGGGTTTGTGAATGAGATTATTGTGGGATGATCTCAACCTTTGATTAGAGATGGGATGGGATGATCTCATCCATCCACCTTTTAGGTTTCCTTATGGAGGTTCAAGAGGGGCGCATAGGGCCAAGAGAGGCTCATTCACTTTTATGTTCACTTGGAGAGTTTGAGAGAGAGCATTGAGATGAGGATGGAGGCTATGGTTGAGGGAAGCTTGGGCGCTTACTTTCATGGAGGACTCATGGAGGCTTAGACCCTCTTTATTTTGTGGTGGTTGTTCTTGCTTGGAGGAGGGCGCACTATAGGAGGAGGGCACACTTATAGTAGGGAGGTCTTGCAGTGGTCAGATTGCTTTGAGGATAGTTTTGTTGGAGAGGTAGCACACATATTTAGAGTTGTGTGCAAGGGTTTCTCCATCAGAGCTTCAGGGAGCAAGGGCGCTTCATTTGAGTGGGATTGAGCAACATTTGAGGAGGGCGCACCATGCTTGGGCGCATCTTTCTTCTTGGACTTGTAAAGCAGCTTGAGAAAAGCTGCCATTGTATCAGGTTCATTTGTTTCATGTACTTGTTGTATTCCACCTTCTTTACTTCACATATATAGACTTATATTCCAAACTTGTTTTCCCCAGGGGGGTTTTGTCCAGGGTCATGTTGACCAAAAACCATTGTGTCCATTTCATGTATGCTAGAGTTTAAAACAACATTATTTCAGTTGTAAATATCTAGAGGTGTGTTACATATTTTATGGTATGCACGTGCTAACCTATTGGTCACTAAAACTACATGCTAGAGCACCTTAAAAGGCTATGTAACCGTAACAAAACAGCACCAAAGTTCCTGAACAGTTTGCTGTTATAAAACAACAGCAAAACATTGTTTGACAGTTGAAACTTAGAGCCATCTTGAGGTCAAAGACAGACCTAGATGGCAGCTTGTTAGGACCTCAGAAAATCTTCACTATCTTCACTTTATTTTCTTAGCGATCTTCAAGATTTCTTCAGGTCTTTAATCTTCACTCTGGCTTGGGGTTTCCTTCCTCCTCCCAACTATTTTCCACTTTGATACTACTTGATGCAAACGGTCTCCTACCCACACCATTTGCAACTGTAATCACATGCAATGAAAACTCAAAATTTTGCTTGCCTGGAACTTCTCCACAAACTTTGAGGCTTCAATCATTTTTTGAATGCACGGGTGTTATACCCACTACTACTCCACTCTGTCATATCTACACCATGTATTATCATACGAGATTATTCGCATAGGGTATACTCTCATCACACATCTCATACACTTGGCCTCACATTCTATGTATTATGAATCATCACAAGAATCTTCCTCACAATTTTCACATAGAGGTACACGAACATGTGGGGTAATTTTCTTCTACTCATATATTAAAGATACACAATACAAAAATAATATAATCAAATATGCACCTTCTCGCCTTCTCACCTCTCTATCTAGGCGCTAAGCATCTATGTAACACTACTGGCTAGTATATGGCTCTCCAATACATCATTTCTCCATTCAATCGAGAGTGCTTATGTCCGTCAGGTCTCTGCTATTTTGTGCTTTCGAGTCTAATTGTTATAATAGTCTATTCTTGGACTTCTGGATTTCCACTTCGTAACGATTCATTCTTCGCGTGGTTGTAACCACTTCATGTTCTATCTTCCATATTCTCTATGTATCAATTCATCCTCGTTCTCCATTGTAATGACTTCTTTCTCTTAGTATCTTGTTAGGGCACTTGCCTTTCACATTCCAAATTTTTTATCTCTCGCTAGCTCACTCCTTGGGCATGGTTCATATGTTACCTCTTTAATCACGATCCTTTTGTTCTTGATCTTCCCAACCTCCCATATCATGTTGCCCACTAATGACTCTTCCAATATTCTCTATTATATTTTTCACCTTGCCTCAAATAACCTTCACATATCGACCTTCGATGCTTTGAGATTCCCTTCTTATCTCCTTATTTATATTGGTTGACTTTCATGACATGACCTTTGTTGACATATTCACCTTGTCTATATCCATCCTTGGTGCTCTCCTAGGGGTATCCTCATTTTATTTTTGATGCTCTTGCATCAACATGAAACACAAAATCGGATGTAGACATCTTATTGTCATCCAACCCAATAAGAATTAGTAAATCCAACTAACTCTAAATTAGTGTTGCCAACATTGCGAAAATATCCGCAACATCATGGTATCTTGTGCAATTTTCAGAGGGCCAATATTTTCGCCGAAAAATATCGCGATACTTTCCTTTGAGAAAATATCACGATAATATCTTAAATTGCGTGATATTATTGTGGGACAATGGAAAATATCGTCGAGCCCGTGGACAGGCCGACATAGGCGATTTTTATGTTTTTTTTTGGTCATTTTGTAAATAGATTGAAGTGTTTTGAGAGAAAAGGAGGTGGAGACCATTTTTCTTTGAGCCAAGGGCCAAAATGAGAGTGTTTTCATTTGTCATCATTAGTTTATTGTGAAGTGGGAATTGATTCCCATCAACTGTTGGTGTATTTGCAGGTATGTGTAACAATTTCCACCTCTTTTTTTTTGTTTTTTCAGATTTTTGATAGGTTTTGCAATGCCCATCAATTTCCCCTTGTTGTTTTTTAGTGGATTGTGGGAGATCTACTGTTTATGTAGAATCTAGATTTGTTTGTTTTTATGCAAAATTTTTGTATTTTGATTCTTCAATGTTGATTTTATTTTTTTTCAATTTTTTTTTGTGCCCTAGGTTTAATCATTGCTATTTGGATTGTAAAGTTTGAACTTTGAAGATTGGATATGCCAAGAAATTTGGACCTTATGTGGGAATATGGTGAACCTGAGGGTGGTGTTTAATAGACAAAGGTTGAATTGTAAGTTGTGTGGGAAGGATATGAGGGGGGGAATCACCTGGTCGAATACCACCTTGGACAAATTTTGGGACATGAAGTGGGTATCTACCTAGATGCAAGCCCATAAATCATTCGTATTGCCAACAAATCACTTGTAGATATGTGTATAAGTAGAGATAACATGGAAGTTGTGAGAGTTGTTGATCTTGGAAAGGGAGGAGTTGTAGGATCCCGGGAGGGAATAAGTAACAATCTTTCTTCAATCTCACCCTCCACAATGCCCTCAATGAGCTCATCTTTTTTTGTTCCTAGAACCACACCTGTTGCACAACCTTCTATCAGGTCAATGGTTAACATAAAGGAGAAGCAAGAAGTTGACAAGCTTGTGGGTAGGTGTGTTCTATGGAGCGACATTCCTTTCAACATTTCCAAGAACAACCCATTTCACCAGTCTATGTTTGATGCTATTGCTATTGTTGGCCCGGTGTATAGGGTCCGTACCTATAATGAGTTGAGAGGGCCTATCCTTCAAAATAAAAAGGTTGATTGCACTCATAGATTGGAGGAGCTTAAGGCATCATGGGAAATCATTGGATGCACTATGGTGTCAGATGGTTGGATTGATCAGAGGGCATGACCCTTCTTAACTTCTTTGCTAATTGTTTTAGGGGGATAATGCTTATTAAATCTTTTGATGCATTTGCACATGTTAAAGATGCAACATTATTATGCGAGTTGTTGGATAGGTTCATTTAGGATGTAAGTCCACATAATTTTATCCGTCATAACGAACAATGTTGCTAATTATGTCGCTGTTGGTAGGTTTCTTATGCTGAGGTATCCTACCTTGTTTTGGACTCCTTGTGCTTCACTTTGCATTGATTTGATTTTAGAGGATATGGGCAAAATTCCTTATATCAAGGATATTGTTGAAGCATCACAAAATTTATATATAATCATGAATTTGTGCTTAGCTTGATGAGAAGATTCACAGATAATAGGGAGTTGGTGCGTTTTGCAATCACACGTTTTGCCACTAGCTTCATATCTTTTAAATCTCTCTTGACTTGTATGTGGGAGGTGAAGAGAATGTTCCTTTTAGATGAGTGGCATGCTTTATCATTTAGTAGTAAATCAGAGGGGGAGGCCATATACAGGCTAGTGTCATACCAGGATAGCTTTTGGGCTGGAGTGGAGGAGGTGTGTGTCATTCCTGAACCTTTGGTAAAGGTTCTTTGGTTGGTTGATGGAGAGAAGCCCACAATGGGCTACTTGTATGAGGCCATGGATAGGGCCAAAGAATCTATCTGTGCCTATTATGAGGATAAGGGGGATGCTGGATTTGAGAAACGATTATTGATATGGAGAGTGATTGATGACCAATGGAACGATACACTCCATCGCCTCATTCATGTTGCAAGGATCTACCTCGACCTCGCATTCTCTTTCCTGTGGTTTTAGGTTTGATGCTGAGCTTCTGGATGGATTCCTCACATGCGTTCAGAGGATGGTGCCATACCTAGTAGAAGAAATCGCCGATTAATCGGCAAAAATCGGAAAAAGCACGATTTTTTGGGCTTGCCGATTTTTTCAAAAAAAAAATTGCAATTTTTTGAAAAAATCGGGAAAAAAGCGGCAAAAATTGAAAAAAATCGGAAAAAAGCGCCACAGTCGCCCAGGCCGCGGGATAAAGAGCCCGATTCATTTTTTTTTTGTCATTTTGTTTTTTTTTGTATGGAGCAGCAAGGGAAGAAGTTTGTGGAGGCCATCCACTATATAATATATATCGGTTCTTTCTCCATATTTATGTGTCTATCTGTTTATATGATGTTGTTGTTGCTTTATATATTGAAAAATGTTTAAAATTTTGAAAAAAATGAATAAATTATGTATTTTTTAATGTATGCCGAGTTTTTCCGATTTTTTCGCTGATTTTTTCCGAGGCGATATTTTCAGGACCCTTGCCTAGTTTTTCCACTAGGGTGCCATATATGCAAGAACGTGCAGATATTTCTAAAGAAATGGAAACATATAGTATTGGTGGTGGAACGTTTGGCTTTGACATGGTTATTCAGGAAAGGAAGACCAAAATGCCAAGTAAGCTTCATTTTGTTTCAAATTTCAATGTCTCTTCTTACATTGTTTCAACTTTCAAATTTCAATGTCTTTTTTCAAGTTTCTCTCATTTTTTGTAGATGCTTGGGGGACAAGCTATGGCTCAAGAGTACCCAATTTACAAAAACTTGCCATTCGGGTGCTTAGCCAAACAATAGCTCTTCAAAATGTGAGCGCAACTGGAGTGTATTTGAAAAAATACACAACAAGAAGCGCAATAGGTAAAAAAATTTCAAATTAAATTTTGAATTCATTATAAATTATCATTTATTATTTTATGCCCCATTACCCTCTAAATTATGTATTATAATTATTAATTTAATAATTTATAATTTATGACCCTCATAGAGGTTGGAATCCTTACACCTTAATGACATGATCTACGTCTACTACAATCTTTGATTATGGGTGAGACGACATTAGAAAGCAGTTGACGTGGAAGCCATCTCATTGAATGGGATTAACACCATTGTTGCATGGAGGGTTGAGACCAAGAGGCTTGTCATGGAATCGACCCCTGATTGGTTATAGGAGGAGGTAGCAGGGGAGAGAGAGGTAGAGGAGGAGGATGTTTTAGAGAATATACTTTTACAGGAGGTGACTATTGACACTGGGAGTGTACTACCACCTTCACGAGCTTTGACAGAGTGAGTTGGACTTAGTAGTAGCACCAGTAGAGGACATCAGAGTCTAGCTTTTGCTTCTTCTTCTAGAGGACGTTAGAGTCCAACACCAACCCTAGGGCCTGTTTCTTCTAGAGGAAAGGCCATTACTAGAGCCATTACCTTTGCCTGTAAAAGGGGTAGAGGGAATTACTAGTTTATTTATCTAATCTCATTGTAGATGACTCATGATGATGAGATACATATATTATATTCTTTGATGATATTTTGAGGCTTTGGAGTAAGGACTCAGGACATGATTTAGTGTTGATGTGTGATGTATCACTAGATATTCTATACATCTTATATATCAATTCTCTTTTCATATTTATGTGGCAATGCATTTATTTGATGTTGTTTCTTTAAATGTTTAAAAAATTGAAAAATACTGAATATTTTTGTATTTTTTAAATTTTGTCGATATTTTCCCCAATGTTGCCTATAAGTTGTTTTTTGGACCTTTGGCGATATTTTTGCCGACACTATGTTTGCAACATTGCTATAAATATCTCTATACAAGCTATCTATATAGGGTTGTACACGCCATTTACCTTGCTTCACCCTTTGATCCAGATTATTTTTAGAACGAAATGAAAGCAGAGGAATCACAATGAAATACTCGTGAAAATTGCCAGAAACAGAGAAATACAACAATACTTGATTTCTATTAATGAAAGAATTGTAAAGAGACTGTAAAAATACAGAGTGCAAGACTCGCTAGAATGGTGGCAGATTTATCTTTGAGAAGAGATGTGACGGCTACGCTAATTCACAAGCAGATGACTACAATGAGGCTCTGAAGGCCTTTTAATGTTAAACATGAATGCCAAAACCCTAGACATCAAAAACCTAACCCTAGGAGATGAAACGCCAAAAGTCATGTGGGTCATGTTTGGGTAAGTTAGTACATTAACTTCCCGGGGTCGTAATGTTTGCATACGATCTTCGTTTTAGGCGCGTGATAGCCCGTTGGGAAGGTCTTTTAGAGAACTACGCATTATGCCTTCAAACTCTGACTACGTATACAGTTTGACTGTGGCACGTCAAAAAAACACTGTTAAGTGCCCCAAAACGACCCTGGAAGTACAACAAGATGTGCTAACATGAAAGCATACTAAATAATCTAGTTGGATTAGGTGGGAGGCCACCAATATCCACTTGGAAGATGTGTGGGGATTTAGACAACCCCGGAAGTGTAGGACCCACAATTACAAAGAAGTACATAAGAACGTGCTGAAATAAAAACTGAAAAGAGGAGCTAGTTGGAACAGGTGGGTGGCCACCAATATCCACCTGGATCACCCTTAGTTAGCTTTTCTCTAGGATCTGTTGGGGTGTTGCAAACACTACAGTCTTCCATTTTGAATCTCTTGTGTAGGCGATTGACATACTTTGACTAAGGCATAAAATTTTCTTTTGACTTTTTCCTTACTTCCATTCCAAGATAATAATGTTAACAGTCCAAGATTTGACATCTCAAATGGGTGAAGTAGGTCTTCTTTTATTTCTTCAATATCAACATCATTATTGTTGTCCCCTATCCTAGGGATAACTAAGGAGATTATGTCTCGAGGCCCATAGGTCCTAGACATGGAGTACCAAGAGCCATATGACTTGAGCTTGGCCCTGGAGGGCCCATCTTTTCTTCAGCGCCTCCTATCTATCAACAACAACAACATCCATCCCATCAGCCTGGTTCTGAAGTAGCAGTGGGTCTTGCTCTATGAGGTAATGAGTCTGTGTATCATGGTATGTGTCACTTTGATTCTCAAAACATTTGAATGTGTGCATTGAATTCTCTTTTGTTTCATGACGTTTGCTTGGAAATTATGCTCTTTAACTTGTCCATACCTGGGGGGGATGACAGTGTGCCCTAGTAAGTTGGTCCCCTTAGGGATGAGTTGCCATTGGGTGGGTCTGTGAAAGGTCATCATCCATCCCTTCCATACTTACCACTTTTAGCTTTATCCCTCTCATCTATCCCCTACATTGGTTCGAGCATTGGGTTTTCCAAGCTAGTAAGGGTTGTACCTTGCCTTGTGGGAAGAAGGGGCTAAAGGCCCAGAGAGTAAAAGTAGCTGGCGAAAGTTAAAAGCCAAGATGAAACCTTGAGATGCTTCGCCCATGGATTCCCGAGAAAGCAATAAAATGCTTCTCAGCAAAAAAAGGGGACCCGTAAAATAAAATAAAACTCAAGGCTTAGTTGGTGGATAGGAGGTCTCATCATGAGCTGGCCTATTAGGTCCATGGGCATGTAGCGGTAGGACACTACTATTCATCTGGTCACCAAGCTAGGGTAGTGTCTCTTGGTGGTATAGCCAAGAGAAAGGGGGTCTCATCACGAGCTAACCTTCTCATCTCCGTGAAATGCTTGTGGGTAACGCTGTCAACATTGGTCACCACGCCAGGGCAGTGTCCTCCAACTATTCTCTTGAAAGAAAAAGCAATAAGACAAAGAGTAAAAAGGCATTGAATGGGCTAGGAAACAATGGCATCCATGACAAGGTGCAGCTCACCCTCCACAGAGGCACCCATAGGTAAGAATTACATTTCCCTGTTATCACTGCACCCCTTGCCTAAACATTCCCTACACCATCTTATACATCTACATGAACTAGATTGGTCTTCACCTGGGAAACACCCCAAACCTGAGGAGGATTAGCCCATTAGGACGTCCTGAAACCCTCTCCAAACCTGGCTTGTTAAACTGCATAACGTCTTTGAGCATTTGTCTGGGTAAAAGGGGGTTTGATGCACATGTTTGGGTAACTTGATTATTAGATGTGATTGACATTGCTATGATCCCTGTGATTTATGAGCCCATGGAGGGCGTACTTCTTGTTGCTACGAGACCATGCTCGACGGACAGGTACATATGAGGAGATGATTAGTTTGGACCTACATGGGGCTAAAAGCCCACCAGATGGATGCTGTGACTCCAGCCAGGAGCAGAGGGATACCAGAGGCTTGCACCGGAGTAAAAGGAGGACGTTCCACCAGAGACACTTTGGCAGGCCTAGACCTAGGGGGGTCTTGCCCTCCCACCATGACGTTGGCCCTTGAAGGACCTTGACGTCATCATATGGAGCCTTGACGTCATCCAGTTAGGGTTTTGGCATGAGGACGGCTTGGTTGGCACGTGTGGCAGCTTCTGAGGCCTTTTGAGGCCTAACATTTCACTTTGGAGGCCTAGCATTCCATGAAGGGGCCTAATGTCACCCTAGGAGGGGCATGACGTCATCCCTAAAGACAAAATTAGGGTTTTAATTGTTAATTTTATGTAAAACTGGATTTTTGATGTAAACTGGCCATGTCAACCTTTTTTGACCTAAAATGTAATTAAAGGTCATGATTATTGTATAAATAAGGGAAAAATATCTTATATTTTTCATCATCTTTCACTCACACAAATGTGAGGTCTGAAATTCGACCTCTTTTAAGGCTTATTAGCTGAAATTAAGTGGTGCACAACTCTTGGAGGAGGCTATCTTTGGTGTATTTTTGCATTTTCATGGTGGAAAGTCTTCAACTAGGGCTTGTGGCTAGATTATTCTTGATGAAGTAAGTAGAAATCTGCAATCCTTCTTTATTTTGAATGGTTATGGTGCATTTACTTGTTCATTTTTAAGATTATGAAATTGCTAGTGTGAAACCATAGGAGAAAAGCACATGTTATTGCCCTTTTCTTTATAACTCTTCACCTACTTGATTTTGCTAGAGGACACCTTTTTTGAAGGATATACTACAGCCCTACCTTTGTAGCACTCTAGTATCATTGCTTCATTAAGCTTCATACATTTATTTCAAGTTTGTTCTAAAAAAGAAGGAAAACGCTAGGGCCTAGGGTTACCTACTTCCTACATCTTTTCCCTCTAGGGTTTTAGATATTGAGGCCTTAGGTTACTAACACCTCAACCATCTTCCCTTCCCTTTAGCTCATCAATTATCATTTGTATTTTCCCTCTAAGAATTGCCGCTGCAACTTTGACTCCATTTACCCTAAAAGACACTAGTTCATACCTTGCAAGTGATTGATTGACTAAAACAACTTTTAAACCATCTACCTGAAGACTTTTACTAACTATTTCTAACATTAGATTAGCCTAACCTACTAACTAATTTGCTGCTGTTGCAAAAGAATGCTACAACCAACCATCTATAACAACAACAAATTCATCTTAAAAGCAAGATTTAAAGCTGACTACACATTGCTATCATTGCTTCTGACAATTATTATCATTTTGTCAAGTTTATACTATCATTTCTTGTCATTCTTGAAGCATTTTTGAGGCATAATTGTGTAGCTATTGCTAAATATATATTGCTGTTATAAATACTTCTGTTGCTTCAACTTTTATATCAGCTTGCTCTTTTTATCAAAGTCTATGGTTTTATGAAGCACTAACATCATATGGTACTTGCAAATAACATCTTTTCTTGTTGTCTTGTTCTGGGCAGGTACACTTAAATATTATCTTGCTTCATCTCATTAAAAACTTTGGAACTTTTGATTAGAGTGACCTGTGAGAGGGGTGGGACTTTCCTGATACTTTTACCTTAGCCTTCTCAAACCCCAAGGTCACTGGGGACGTCTCCCCTGGGGTACCACTCCTAAATAGAAAGAGGTGTCTTATTAAGGTGACAGTGATAGGACATCCTCCTTGTTACGCCAATTTAGTATTCACTTGCCTTTGGCTTTGTGCAAGTACAAATTGCACGATAACAATTATTACCCGTCAAAATCCAATCATCAACGTGTAATATTAGTAATAAACCTCCACTCGAAGTGATCTACATATACAGATTTGGATCTACTTCACATCCCTTGAATCTGTCTTCCTTGAAATGCTCTTTGATTCACACATACCAATCTCTCAATGCTTGCTTTAAGCTATACAACAATTTTTGCAACTTACATACAAGGTACTCCTTTCTAGGTTCCATGAATCTCGATTGTTGCTCCATGAAGACAACTTTATCAGTCCACGCATTTTAAAAAGCACTTTTGACATCCATTTGATGAACAATTCATTTATAATATCTTGCAATAGCTAGCATGGTTCTTGTCAATGTTGCTAACATCGTGCCAACAAAAATATTGTTGAGGGTCTGTAAAACAACTTATCGACAACATCGGGGAAAATATTGGAAAAATAAAAAAAATACAAAAATATTCTTTTTTTTCTTCAAATTTTTAAAGATCCAAAGCAACAACATCAAATAAATGCATTGCCACATAAATATCAAAAGAGAACTGATATATAAGATGTCTAGTGATATAGCACACATCAACATTGAATCATGTCCAGAGTCCTTACACCAAAACCTCAAAATATCATCAAAAAATATAATAAATGTATCTCATCATCATGAGTCATCTACAATGAAATCAGATAAATAAACTAGTGATTCTCTCTGCCCCTCTTACAGGCAAAGGTAATGGCTTTTCCTCTCAAGGAAGAAGGCCTTGGGGCTGGTGTTGGACTTTGACGTCCTCTAGAAGGAGAAAAAGCTAGACTCTGACGTCTTCTATTGGTGCCACTGCTAAGTCCAACTCGCTTTGTCGGAGTCTATGAAGGTGGTGACACACTCCCAGTGTCAATAATCACCTCCTGTAAAGGTGTCTGCTCTGGAACATCCTCCTCCTTTACCTCTCTGTCCCTTGCTACCTCCTCCTATAACCAATCAGAGGTCTGTTCCATGACAAGCCTCTCGGTCTCGACCCTCCATGCAACAGTGGTGTCAATCCCATCCAAGGAGATGGCCTCCACGTCAGGTGTTTTCTGAAGATACCTCACCCACAATCAGAGATTGTGGTAGACGTAGACCTTGTCATTAAGGCATTGGGATTCCAACCTGGATGAGGGTCATAAATTATAATACATAATTTAGAGGGTGACGGGGCATAAAATAATAAATTCTAATTTTTAATGAATTCAAAATTTAATTTGAATTTTTTTAATTTGTTGAGCTTCTTAGTGTGTATTTTTCAAAAACACTACAATTGTGCTCACATCTTGAAGAGCTACATGTTTGGCCAATCACTTAAATGACAAGTTTTTGTAAATTGGGTACTCTTGAGCCATAGCTTGTCCACCAAGCATCTACAACAAATAAGAGAAACATAAGAAAAGACATTGAAGAATGTTGAAACAAAGTAAGAAGAGACATTGAAATTTGAAACAAAATGAATCTTATCTGTCATTTTGGTCGTCCT
>SNQJ01S0091147.1:0-32794 GCA_010110895.2 Picea sitchensis | reverse complement strand
GAGGAGAAGGAAGTTCCCCATCACTGGATACCCGCTAATGCTAAAATAGGTGTAGTTGCAGATTTTATGAGAAAGATAAGATAAAAGGTTATCCACGGGTCGACCAGGAATGTAGTGAGATCTGGAGTAGATGCTTCTAGAGCAACCATAGGTCTGTAATGTACTGAATTTCCCATGGGTTTTGCTTCAAACATAAAAAATATTTGAACAAAGAAAGGTGAATTTGGTGGGGTAAAAACAAATGATTGGCATACCTTCATTAAGGTAATAATTTTGGTATATATATTTTTATATATTGGCGTTATAGATCTTTTATTTTTTTTATATTTGCTTGTCTACTTTGGTCGAAACAAATAACAATTCATTTTTTTATTACAATATGTTCTACCACTATCTCTCCCAAATGACTTTTACAACAATGTCAAACAAGTTATATATGATCTTGGAAAATACATGAGGTAAGGCGTAGTTTTGATTTATATGCAAAATGTTCTTTCAAATTATTGTTGTAATTAATGACACGTGTTTTACTTGTGATGTAATGTAATATATTATATTATGTTATGTTGAAACATGTTATTTTCTTGTGTCACGATCTCATGTAGATGGTTTTCATTGAAAGAAATCCATCAAGATGACATAAAGTATTTGAAGAGAGAAATTCCTCGTCTAATGTGTGAAATGAAAAAGTATATACCTCCTACATTTTTCAATGCACAAGAACACTACCTCATACACCAAGTTGAGGAGATTGAAATTTGTGGACCTATTCACACAAGGTCAATGTGGATGGTGGAGAGGCACTTGAAATCATTGAAGGCGTTGGTTAGACAAAGAGCACGTCCTGAGGATTCTATGGTGGAGGGATATATGGTATATCAATCCATGGTGTATATTAGTCAGTATCTTCCTAAATTAGCAGTGCCAACTATGCATGCAGTGTGATGCAGACACACACTAAGTCCGCTCACAGGATCGTTCTGTCTAGCTCGTGAGTCAAAGCGGCTCTTTCGACTCCTACCAGAATCACGCATGAATCGATCCACAGGTCCTTCCTTTTCCTTCATGGTTCGAATGCGACAGTGAACATTTTTCCCTTAGGAAATGCAAACTTCGAGTGTCGGGGTTTCTTAATTCTCGATGTCACAAGAACCACTATTCTAATGATCTCCCGATCACCGATCTTTGGATTCGCCGAAATAGCTTTAGCTTTAGTCAGCCCCCCTAGGCTATACCTTTGGTCCACATGACCTCCCCTTATATGACCGTGGTCCCTTTCGGGGTTTTGCGACTCAAGCGCCCAAACTCATGGTCTCTCAACTCCCGAAGTGTTGATCCATGAAACACCGATGCACCGAAACACTTTAATAGCCTTTAGCCCCCCATGGCTATTTCCTAGTCCATGTGACCACTATTACATATGACCGTAGTCCTATGTCTTTGGCGATTCCGAGCTTTCAAATGCCGAAACGCATGGACACTTTGTCCTCAGGATTCTCGATTCTCCGAATCCTGATTTCCCGATATGATGTCAGCTAGGAAACCCCCTTTTCACCTTAATCATGATCAACAGCTGTGATTGTCCCTTAGACCAACAGTCCCTGATCTCTTTCGGGACTTCGCGGTTTCAAATGCCGAAATGCTCTGGCATCTTGTCTTCAGGATTCGCGAAACACCGAATCCTGATATGTCGATGGGCTCTCCCCTTTCGGGATTTTTCCCAAAGGCCTCGATTTCTGCCACGCATCCCCTCAAGATGGATGGTCCTCGTTGTTTCATGATTTTGGGTTTTGAAACACCAAAATGCCTATGGGTTCTTTCCCTTGGAACTCCTGAAGTTTCGATTCCCAACCTCCGATATGACAAAGTGATGTCAGTTGGCCCCACAATGGATCTTTCCACCTTGTCGGGGTTTCGAACTTCACATTTTCGAAATGCGTGTACTTCCTATCCTCGGGATTCGTGAAACGTCGAATCCCGAAATGCCAAAATGGCTCTCCTATCGAGATTTTTCTAGAATTCTTGGATTTCCGCCATGCGTCCTCCTATGATTGACGGTCCTCAATCATTTCGTGATTTCACAAAATCAAATGTCGAATGGTCCGGCATCCTGTCCTCTTGATTCTCGAAATCCGGTCATGCAAAATGTCGATAGACTCTCAGTGTTTTCCACCTGTCCCAACCGATGGACGACTCAGATCTATTTCGGTGTTTTCATCCTGGAGATTTCCGATCCCCTGTCATCGAGACTTTCGATATCCCAATATGAGAAACTCCAATGGAAAATTCCTTTTGGGACTCTTACCTTGTAGTGTCCCAACCTCTCGACGTCAGAACCCTCAATTTCCCTAATGTCGATATCCCAATGTCCCGATGCCTTTTGGGAATTTTGTCCTCCTGTTTACAAAGTTAAACCTCGTGCAACCCCTGTCGGATCCAACGAATGACAGGTATTTGGATCAAGATCCAACGGTCCAGATATGTCCTCCTTGTGCGCTCCTCCTACTGCTCCCTAGACATGAAACTCTCAATGGTTCAGATCCTTTTGGTTGATCTGATGGCAGTTGTTGCTCCTCCTGAGCTTTGGCACTTTCTTCCGATGCTTGGAAGATTTCTCCAAGACTAAAGGCCTCGACCTTTTCCTTTCCTCTGCGAGCTCCACAATTTCGAGTAATCGCCTGCGCGTATGAAAACGTTTTCTCTCCTGAGATTTATAGACTCTAAACTCCTCCAAAAAAAAATTTGACCTCTGCGCTCCTTGTATCTATGACTTCATGCGCTGAAAGCACTACTCCTCCTGAGCTTATCCTTCTAATCCTCAAGGGTTTCTTTGAATTTTGTGCCTCTAAAGAGTCTTCATGCACACAAAGTGCTATCTCTCATGAGCTTCTCAATCACTCAAATCTCTAAGGAAATAAATCCTTCTTCCTTTCTCCTACAGATGGAGAATTTTGATGTCCTCCTGGCTATCCTTGATTCAAGCAACCTCTTGTTGAATCCTTCAGGGTGTTCAACAACCCTACGAAGATCCCTCCGTGGATTCTTCCTCCAAAATACCAAACTCAAAGAGTTCTCTTCCTCTCTGTGCCTGTCTGCACACCTACTCAAAGCCCACCTGGTAGAGTACCTTCTTACAGAACATCTAGTAGTTATGTCTTTTGTGTCCTCCTTACACCTGCTCAATGCCACCTGGAAGAGCTCTCACAATCCTTAGTGATTCTGATTCTCCTATTTGAACTTACAACAGAGTTCTTCTTCTATGCACTCCTTGCACTGGCTCACTGCCCACTTGGCAGAGTTTTTCAGAACTCAAAGAGAGTTTATGTTTGCCACTGCGTCTCTCCTACATAGCCTTGCCTCCAAGTTAGTCAACAACCTTGAGGTATTCCTCAGAGTTGTTGATTTCAACTTATGTGCCCACTTGGCACGCCTGTGTTTGACTCTGCAGAGTTTAGAAATGCACCCTCTGTGCATGGCTATCAGAACCTGCAGTGTTTTGTCACACCCTCCTAGTGTGAAGTCTCAAATACCTCTCAATATTGAAGCCAAAACAACTCTTTCAAATGCATAAACATAACATACATTCATATCATATAAAGAACACTCACAGTGATTCATTTAACACGGAAATATGCAGGAAAAACTGATGTTTGTATTAAAATGGAAAATGCTTGTCCTGTAACAAGGTCTCTGCTCCTTCTCTTTTTCTCTCTACTCGCAGACCCTCTACCATGAGATACAATTACCATCAAAAGATGTTTTACATGAGGAGACTCTTAGAGCGCTTCCCTCCAACCTACCTACCCTATTGAATAGCATTGAATGGGATGTCTAGTCCACAAATCGGATCTAGATCTCAGACTTACAAACATTAAAGGCCTACCTACTCTAATTGTTTCACAAAGTCACAGCTCCATGGCTCAACAACCTACAACATTAATTACATTCAAATTCAAAATTGAAGATGAGGGTTGCGCCTCTCTTCATCCTTAAATGCATGCGCTGACGTGGTTGGATGGTTGGCTGACTGACGTGGAGAGATGCTCTTGCATCATACTCCTCAGCTGAAACATTCATGAGCTCCTTCTCATGAGATTCCCATCTCATTTGTTGAAATCCTCCTAGATCCCAAACAAATTTTTGGAGTTGTTCATCTGCTCCATCTCCTTGTTGCTGCTATTGCTGCTTCTGCACTGCTGTTGCTGCTTCTTTCCTTCTGCTCAACCTCTCCTTGCTGACAGTTTCTGGTGACCAGATCATCAACTCCCTGATCATGTCGATCACTTCATTCAGCTACTCTCGTGGCTAGCTATGTTCATGTAGTCTCCCCAGCTGCAAATATTTTATGCAAATGTGCAGATCACTGTGATCTCCCATGCCTTCTTCATCTGCTACCAACTTCACTTGTTGGATGTGCACGCTTTGCACCTTCACCCTTCTCTCCAAGGCTTCAATTTGTTCATACAGATCAGCCAAACTAATGTTGTCTGCTTCTTCTGCTTCTTCTTCTTCTGCAAACTCCCAAGTTGCAGTCTTTTCAATCTCCTGGCTGAAAATATTGAGCCACTCCTCAGAATGCTCATTTTATTCTTCTACTTGGGTAGTCTCAAACACCTACTCCAATTCTTCTTTCCTGACAGTCTCAGTTGGTTGTCCTTCTTCTGTTGTTGTTGCCTTATCAACCACAACGTAGATTTCTTCCTCCTCTTGGGAAAATGGTAGGAATATTTTGATTCCCCCAATCATCAGAAGATTTCTCAGATCTTCCTCCTTTGTCAGCTACATCTCCTAATCCAAAATCACCTCTGAGTTTATGAGACTCTCAGATAGTCTCATCTGTTCATCCCTGCCCACTTGGAAATATGGGATTTTCCTTCTTCTTCCTTGGCAGACTATGAGATCAAACGATCCCATCTTCATCATCACCCCTTGCTGAATTGAACTCACCTCCGAGTCCATGAGACTTTCAGATAGTCTCATATTCTTATCTCTTCCCACCTAGCAATTTGAGATGCTTCCACTGCCATCCTGGCAGTCTTTGATATCCTGCAGCGACCTCATTTCATTGCCCAGCTAGAAATGTGAAATTCCTTGGCTGTCCTCCTAACAGTCCGTGAGATCTTCAGCCGATCCCATTTCATTCTCTTCACCGAGCATTCTCCCAGTCTCTGGTTCACATATTTGAACCATCTCCTCAAGTCCGACGAGGTTTTCAGTATGCCTCAACCATCCTCTTAACATATTACGCTATCTTCTAGCCATCAACTCGTTGACTCACCAATTTACCTTTGTCGTCATGGGCCATTCATGTACCCATATTGACCTGGTATTCTGTTTCATCCCTAGTTCAAGCTCTTCCATTATTGCCCTGATGTCGGTAAGTTCTTTCCCCCTTTCGGCTGTGCTCATCGGCTCTGGTCTTTTCCTTCCAACATATCTACGACCTTCAGTAGTCATATTGTTGTCTCTATCTTCTCTCTTGGCAAACCTGTTGCTCAGTCCTACAAACCTGAGTGTTTCAACCTCTTCCTATAGTCATGTTGACTGTCTTCTCAATTGCTGCCTACCCGCGAACAATCACCACAGAGTCTTGAGCAACCCTGACTTATTTTTCGTCGCTTCACCTGAAATATACAAGTGAATTCCAGATCTGATACCACTTGATGCAGACACACACTAATTCCTCTCACAAGATCGTTATGTCTAGTTCGTGAGTTGAAGCAGCTCTTTCGACTCCTACTGGAATCGTGCATGAATCGATCCACAGGTCCTTCCTTTTCATTCACGGTCTGAATGAGACCGTGAACATTTTTCACTTAGGAAATGAAAACTTCAGGTGTTAGGGTTTCTTAATTCTCGATGTCACGAGAACCACTGTTCTCGTGATCTCCCGATCACCGATTCACAGCATATAAAGAACACTCACAGAAATTCATTTAACACATAAATATGTAGGAAAAAATTATGTTCGTATTAAAATGGAAAATGCATGTTTGTACAAGGTGTTCTTGAGCATGGCATGTAACAAGGTCTCGGCTCCTTTTCTTCTGCTCTCTACTCACAGACCCTCTACCATGAGATACAATTACCATCAAAAGATATTTTACATGAGGAGGCTCTTAGAGCGCTTCCCTCCAACCTACCTACCCTATTCAATAGCATTGAATGGGATTTCTAGTCCACAAATCGGATCTAGATATCAGCCTTACAAACATTAAATGCCTACCAACTCTAATGCCTGCACAAAGGCACGGCTCCATGGCTCAACAACTTACAACATTAATTACATTCAAATTCAAAATTGAAGATGAGGGTTGCACCTCTTTTCATCCTTGAATGCATGCACTGACGTGGCTGGATGGCTGGCTGACTGATGTGGAGAGATTCTCTTGCATCACAGTGGATCACATTTGGGATGTGAACTCCATCAAAAAATTTGAAGATTAGGATCATCTATTGGGGCAAGGTAGAATGAAAAAAATGAGAGGGAATATATTAATAATTGTGAAAATTTATATTAATAATACTCATTAATATATTAATATAATTTATTTCATAAATTATAAATATTTATAATTACCTGCATATTGTACGCTATAACTAATATTTAATATCGGTGAATTATGTTTTTTTTTATTTAGTTGCTCTAGAGTGGGATGCACTACAGTTATACATTGCAAACAATCTTGACTAGATGAATGTATTGATTGAAATATGTAAACAACATAATGGAGGTAGGTTATCATGGCAATGACTATCTGAATTGGTTAGAGAAGATCGTCGTAACGGAGATGCCAATGTTACGCAGAGGGAAAATGATCTAGCATATGGTTTGAAAGATGGACAGGTAAGCAATTTCACCCATTTTATTCAGTTATTTTATATTATACTAATGTGACTACATGTGTACTGTATTTTTCAGATACTTTCAAAGTTATATTGTTTTAGCAAGATTTGCCTCACCATTGCTATCTTGCACAGAGGGCCTTTTTCCATTTCCCTATGCAGACTTATCATCCCTTTTTTATGAATCCAGACCTTAAAATATACATTTTTCCACATATACGCTCCCTATCAGTTATACAAGATACGTATACGCTTGTTGCTCCACTACAATTCGCGTATATCAGGATTTGTGCCAGAAAATAAAAAACGAGGTCAGGTTTCCATGTCACGACAGAAGATCTCTCATCCTTGGCCTTCCATATACTGGAAACATTTCGACTTGGCCCTTCAGTTGCATTTTGAAGGCTATAAGACAACAATTTCGAGCTATGGAAAAGAGGAGAAAGCATTCAACTTTGAGAGAAACGTTACTCTTGAGAAATTACTTCATATTGAGTCTGCATCCCATTGTCCCTCAAGTTTGAACACAGTGTTCAACCCCCAAGTTCTTTCCATATTATTGAGAGGACCTAATTGCCTTTTTCCTATGAACTTTCCTTTGGTGGAGGATTGAAGTGGTGGAGACCCAGTTGGAAGGAACTTGGTTTCTTGGTTTTGAACCATGCCGACACAGAAGTCTGTAATGTTGTCACTTCTATTGATCAATTATTAATAGAAATACTCCTTTCCCGTCCTATTGGTATCTTGCAAATATATGATTATTATCCATGGGTGTGTTTGTAATGTTTATTAATGGATTATGCTATCTGATGTGCTAACTCCTTTTATATTATCACTATGTACTTGCTTTGCTTGTTTGTCAAGAACTTCTTCCAGCTATAAAGATTTGGGTCAAAGTGCTCAAGGGTGGAACATCATAAAACATTGGATCGAGGTAGGCCTCTTCCTTATATTGCACATTATTTTAGATAGAATATGTTGGAATTGAGTTGATTTTTGTAGTCATACCTATCTGTTGTGGTTTACCCTTGGCCATAGAGAGTTTTTCCCTTATAACAGAAATGGCGACTCCACTAGGGAGAGATTTTCCTTCTAAGGGTTGATGTACTTTTTCTTCTTACATTGCTCTTTTTCCTTTGTATTTCTTGTCGTATCACTACTTGACAGATCCTTCTAACTCTGTGTCTGAGTTTTCATCCTTTTTCCCTTTCCTAGCCTTATTTTAAAGCATATACGCCATTTTTGCCTTGACAGTCGCATATACATGCTTGATGTCTCACTGCAAGAAGCATATATATGCTCTGTTCTCCTGAACAGTCGCGTATACCACTTCCCCTTGCGTGTTTGCTTGGTTTAGTGACTGTTGGGTGAGATTTGAAAATTGTTGAGCCTTCTTAGGTCTCTATATTGCCTGTTGAGATTATCTGGGATGACAGGAAACCTGTTTGGAGTTGAATTTTGGAAGGAATATTTCTCTTTGTTTTCCATTTTTTATTTGTCCTTGTTATCTTGGATGTTTTCTTGGTTGCTTGGTGTTTTTCTCGAGTTATTTCTTTTATACACAGTACAATCTATTTATCAGGTTGCTCCTTAGTGCATGCATTTTCTTTTTAGTATATTGAAAATACAAAAAAATAGGCATTTTGCATTGGTTGGCATTTCTGTCTTGGAATCTTTATCATTAGCTTAGCACATTTAGTGAAAGGTTTCATTTTACTTCTGAATTGCAGAGTTGAAATTGAAAACTGCATTGTTCTTATTTAGCATATCATTCATTGAAAAGTTAAAGATAGACTTTGCATTATACATTTATTTTCTTGCAAAGGAATAACACCATGAGTTTCACTTCCATACCTTTTTGAGTAACCACATCCAATAAAATTTACGCTTTAAACTAAAATTGATTAGTCACAATTTTATTTTTTAGGGTGCACAAACTAACCTAGGATTTAGTGCCTTGGAATAGGATCTTGTGACTAAACTTATTCAAGGCAATTAAATCAACATATGTGTCTGAGACAGGGAGTTGAGAAGTGCATTGTATAATTGGTAATATCAGGAGGCTCCACTCACACCGGAGTTAATAACGAGGTCATGTGAAGTTAGTTGAAGGGATAACCCCTGGATACTCACCTAGAGTCAAAGATATTTATGTGGATTTATTCATATTTGGGGATCTTGCTAGTACCCATACGTCTATGAGAGTCAGTGATTTCAAGGTTTTGGGCTTTGGTACCTTGCCCATACAGTGATTTGAACTTACGACTACTCACATGTGCATCAGTTATACAATGGTTTATTAGTTACTTGACTTAGGTATCTCATAGGTTACTTGCAGGGGTTATTCTTCTTGTATCCTAAGTCAGATAGGGGTCTGACAACACACAGCCTTTATGGAGGATTACCTCTCTGGGGGGATCTGACCAACTGGTTGTTAAGCCTACGAGGTCCCTTATAATTGATTTTGTTACCTCCAAAATTTAGCAGGGAGTCTTAGATCCCTCTTGGATGAGACATACATTCTTTAGCGAGGGAGGCCACTCAACCATTTTAGCCTGTTTGCATGCATATTGGCCGTTTGACTTTTTGGTATGATATTTGACTACTAGTTCGCCTTAGGATATATTTTTATTTGTTGGAGAGTCATAAGTAATCGTGGAGTTGGACCAGCTTCCTTGCAGGTCCCTTTGGTTGTTACAGTTACCACCGGTTTTCAAGTTCTTTCCTTCTAAAAGGCATAGAGTTATCATGAGTGGTACACACACATCCAATTTGCATACTTGTGGTTCCACAAGGATGAGTATCGAGTCTAGTATTTAGAACACTGGGAGTTCTTTGACTCCCAATCCTACTATATTTAATGGCACCCCTTCGACACCTACAACTACTACAGTTGTAGTGTCAGAGGCTTATACTGGTACTATGGCTCGGCCTATAGTTAATTCTTCCTCTCTTGCATCAAAGATTTTTGGGGGTTTCGGTCACTTGTCGAGTTACAATGTTAAGACCATCCCTATGGATTCTAGTCCATTTTATTATGGTATGCCTAACTTCACTTCGCATTTTCGACTGACATCCTAGTTGCTAACCCTAACGCTAGCTTTGGACTTGGGGGCACTACACCTCCTTACACTCCTTTACCGTTTGGTGGTTCTCATATATCCCAAGTGAATCCTAATGTGGGAAGTGTCCCTATTCTTAACCCCAGGTCTAATTCTTCTACGACTCGATGGAACAACCCAGCTGGTAAACAAGTTCCACCCTATATCCCTATCCCGTCGGTGTCGATTCCAACTAATACTTTTGGCATGAAAAATACTCTTCAATCCTCCAGGTTCCCACCTGGAGGAGGTCAGTATTACACTTTGAGCACTCCACAACCTGGATCTAATCTAGTTGGGGGCAATTTTAACAACCCTTAGCTTCGATCTAATCCAACTAGGGGAAACTTTCATAACCCTTATCAGAACATTCTTGTTGGGATGATGCCCAATCCATATTTTATGAATCAGCTCAAAGAAGGGTCTTTTAATCTCGAACAAGGTTTTGGTTCTTACCAGAATCCTGGATAGAATGTAGTTACTAACACACAATCTTTCACATGAGGATGGGGCCAGGTGTCACAACCCCGTATTCCCTTTCTGGTCACACTTAATTTACCAGATTTGTCTAAACTAATGAATGACCTGGTGATTCATGATCCCACATGGCCAACTATCCCTACCAAATGTCCGTCGGACATTCCAAAGTTTAAGGGTAAGAATGGCGAGGACCTTGGTGACCACGTCACTACTTATCACCTTTGGTTCTCATCAAATTCTTTGAATCATGATTCTATTAGATTACGATTGTTTCAGTGCACTCTCATTGGAGTCACATCGCAATGGTACATTGACCTACATAGGGGGACGTATGGATCTTTTCATCAGTTGGTGCTAGCCTTTCTCAACCACTTTCAACTACCCATTCATTATGATTTTGTCCTTAAACTTTTTTCGACTTTACGCCAGGGTACCGACACTCACATCTCGAACCATATCCAGGAATGGCATAGGCGAAGGTAGTTGGTTAAGAATCCTATACCCCAGGCCTTTCTTCTAGAATGGTTCCTAAAGTCTTTACACTATTTTATTTCAAAGAACATTGCTACTTCTAGGGTCTTCAGCGAAGAATAAGCTATCTTTAGAGCCCATCAACTTGATTTGATATATGCTCAGTATAGGATGTTATACCACCTTCTTCCATATGCACCGCGAACAAATCACGATCCTAGACAGACTCCCAGACCTCATGTCGATGGCATTGTAGGGTCTACCAGTTTAAAATCCACATAATCGGCAGCGAAGTCTGGTAGAGGACCAGCCTCATCTGGATACTCCAAACCCACCCTATTGGTGGATGTACATTCTATGCAATCGTCGAAGAACCCAAATGGTGACCAACAACCAAATGGGAATAAAAGGAAAGGTCGAAATAATCGTAAGGGTGGGAAGAATAATAATAAACCCAAGGAAAAAGATAATAATGGGAAACAAAATTATAATGCTGGAGAGGGCAAGAAAGAGAAACGTAAGGGGAAGTTTCCTTCTAATCTTTGTACCGATGATCACCTTACACACTTATTCCTCAAACTTGCGAAGGTTGCGAGGCTTTTAAATCTATCGCCCACCATGCTGACGAACCCATTCCCAAACAATAAACACTTATCCTTGAGCTCTTCGAACACTGGAAATGCATCCGGTGGAAGTCAAAACCCACCTTCACAAGAAGGCGATCATATTTTCATCAATATGGTTGACGCGAAAATTGATATAGCTACCCACTCTCGAGATTATACCTCTTCAAAAGCTAGTACCAACCTAGAAGCTCCTCCTCCACCCCCAGAGACAAACTTACAGATCGAGAAACTAGAGCCACCGCCTCATATTCTGAAAGGAGTACTCAAGCGCTTTACCCACAACTCTAATGCTAGAGCCACCCATAACTACTCTATTGCTGAGAATCTAGGCCAAACCCCTTGTGCGATGTCGACTTTGGAGGTACTCCAAACGTGTCCATCATAGAGTAATGCCTTACTCTCTACCTTAGGATCTCTAGAACCTAGTGGCTCGAAATTTATCAAGCTTGATGTCACGGACGTGAAGCCTCACTTACCCTACCATGTGGATTTTCAAATCCACATGGAGTATTCCAAGTATACTATCAAACGAGCAATCGTTGATGAAGGTGTTGCCACTTGCATGATGTCCCTAGTGTATTGGAAAGATATTATTTCTCTGACCCTTTCCAATTCATCGAATATATTGATTTCATTTGACAATCATTCCTTCTTCCCTCATGGTATTCTCCCCGCCTTTCTAGTCTATTTAGGTGGGAAGACAGTAGAGGTGGAAGTAGAGGTAGTTGATGAACCTCTCAATTATAACTTGTTACTAGGTCGCAATTGGACCTATGCAATGGTCGCTATCGTATCGTCTGTTTTCTGTGTACTTTGTTTTCCTCATCAGGGGGAGATCGTTTCGATCGACCAGTTATCCTTGGCATACTATAGTCCTAACTCATCTGTTGAACCGTTGATCCCTGTGATCAACAATTCTTAGCCGACAACTGAGAATATCGGTGTCGGAATGTATTCTTCCCTCACGGGCACTTTCGACTTCTCAACACCGATCCATGCCATGTCTAGTATGCCTACCTCAATCGGAATGTCCATACCTTTCCGCACCTCCTATTTCAGTGATCCATGGACCCTACCTTCTCCGACTTCATCAGGTGAAGGACAATTACACGCTGGCATCGTTATGCCACTATCGGCCGCGAAGATTGTATATCAAGCCATTCTTGACTCCTTTGTTGATCCTGATCCTGGTACCTCGCAGACAGACGAGGAGGATCCCATTCTTAGGCCTGTATGGGCCACCTTGTTATCTTGTTCACATGATTTCTTAGATGAGACTTTTCCTTTGGACGAAGCCATGCTCAAAGCCATGAACGGTTCTGAGAGACCTTAGGATGACATGCAAAATCAATATTATTTTCTCCCAAGTCTTGAAAGAATTGAGCGAGATGATTTTCGATCTACCTTGAGTGAGATAGTTGGTCACACCATAGTTCCACTTGATACGCACAACATTTATGCCGAAGGAATTATGGCGATTATTTCTCCTACTGTCCCGATCTATATCTCTTGTATCCCTGGAAAGATTAAGAACATAAATATAGGTGTGGATTCTTTGCCAGAAGAGATTCTGATCTACACCAACCTCTTCAAATAATTTCGAGATGTATTCACTTGGTCATACGAAGAGATTCTAGGGATCGACCCTCATATTGTTGAACATGAGATTAGGACTTATCCGGATGCTAAACCTGTTTGAAAATTTCCTAGAGATGTTAATCCTAGGAAGGCCCCCTCTATTAAGGCATAGGTGGAGAACTTACTTAATGTTGGTTTCATCTACCCGATTCCCTTGACCGAATGGGTATCCAACCTCGGTCCTGTGAATAAAAAGAAAGGAACCATCTGTATGTGTGTGGAATTTCATGACCTAAACAAGGCTTGTTCTAAAGATAACTTCCCCACGTTGTTCATTGATCAAATTCTTGCTGAGTGTGCGGGAAGTGTAATATTTTCCTTTATGGACGAATTTTTAGGATATAACCAAATCCAGATAAAACCTGAGGACCAACACAATATTGCAATTATATGTCCTTGAGGTACTTTTGCATACCGAAAAAATTATTTCGGCCTGAAAAATGTCGGAGAAACCTTCCAACACACCATGACTTTCACTTTCTGCAATCTCAAGCACATAGTCGAAGCTTACCTCGACGATCTTGCTTCTCACTCTCGCAAGAGAGTGGATCATACTACACCCCTTCGGCTAGTTTTCGAAAGATGTCATTACTATAGAATCGAGTTAAACCCTCACAAATGCATCTTTTCCATTAAGTCTAGCCATCTCTTAGGATTCCTAGTTTTCGAGACCGGGATCATGGTAGATCCTCTTAAGGTTGAGGCAATACTTCAATTGCCTCCCCCGCGCACAATTAGACAACTCCCAGGTTTACAGGGGAAAGCTAACTTTTGGCTTTGGTTTATAGTGAATTATGCCAATATCACTAAGGGTTTCATGCACCTATTGAAGAAAGACACTCCTTTTATCTAGGATGAGTGAGCCCAGGAGTCTTTTGACGCTTTAAAGAAAGCCTTAATATCGACCCCTCTATTGAAATATCTTGATTACAATAGAGATTACTTGTTGTATATTGCCGCGTCTGAAGAGACGATTGGTATGGCTCTAGTTCAGGAGGATGATGAGCTCCATGAGCACGTCATCTACTATCTTAGTCAGAATTTAGTCGAACCTGAGCGTGATTAATCTCACGTTGAAAAGCTAGCTTTGGTTGTCATTCACGCAGTCCAACGTTTACGACACTATATATTTCTTTGCAAGACTATTGTGGTTATCGATGTCAATCTATTTCAATACGTTCTCACTAGGTGTATCATAGGCGGGAAATATAATAAATGGATTGTCATCTTGTAAGAATTTGATCTCGACTTTGCTTCGGCCAAGTCCAAAAAATCACTAGTTTTTGCAGAGTTAATATCCAATTTTCCACGATTAGATGAGGATGTTATCCATGCCAATTTGTTTTCAGATGAACACATTTTCCTTGTCTCTTTGTCTGACCCCTGGTATGGAGACATTGTTTTATATATTCAAACCTTGAAGTTCCCTCAGCATCTCTCACGAGATGATCGACGACATGTTAGATACCAAGCCAAAAAGTATACCATCGTCGATGACACTTTGTATTGTCGAGGAATAGATAGTATATTACGTCACTTCTTAACCCATGAGGAAGTCGAGTCAGTCCTAAATGATTTCCACAAAGGGGCTTGTGGTGGTCATCTATCCGAGCTTGCGACAACCCAAACAATCCTACAAGCCAGTTACATTTGGCCTAACATATTTAAAGATTGCATTGAATCATTTAATAAGTTTCACCCCTGCCAAGTGTTCACTCAAAAAATGCACTCGCACCCATCACCCCTTGACCCAGTCATTACTGTCGGTCCCTTCACCAAGTTGGGGGTAGATTTCGTCGATTGGAACCCAACTTTGGCTGGGGGGAATAAACACATTATCGTGGTTGTTGACTACTTTACCAAGTGAGCTGAAGCCATGCCTACCATAAAATCTAATGAGAAGACTGCAACCTTCTTTGTGTTCAACCAAATTATCGCCCGGCTCGGTATCCCGAGTGACATTGTCACCGATCATGGTAGTCACTTTTAGAATGAAATGATGGTAGAACTAGCACCCAAGGTGGGGTTTAGACATGGTCACTCATCTCCTTATTACTCTTGGTAAAATGGGCAAGTAGAGGCTGTTAACAAGTCTCTCAAGACCATTTTGCAAAAAACTATCAGCCGAAGTAATTTTGATTGGCACATCATGCTCTATGTCGCGCTTTGGGCATACCGGACCTTGGTCAAGAATGCCACTGAATTTTCCCCTTTTTAGTTAGTACATGGTGTGGAGTTGATACTTCCTATTCAATTTGAAATCGTTTCTCTCAAGTTGGCAGTCGAGCTCCTACCTGACACTTCAGATTTAGAGTGACGCCTCATGCACCTAGAGTGTCTTGATGAGAAACGTCGAGACACCTTTACGACTATCGAAGCAAACAAGAAACATGTCAAGGTTCAGTACGACAAGTCTGTCTATCCCCGATTTTATGTTGAGGGTGACTTGGTCCTCTTGTATGACCAAGCCAAAGAACCGTTAGGGGCAGGCAATTTTAAACCCATGTGCCATGGTCCTTATATCGTGCTATGTGTTCTATAAAAAGGAGCCTACGAGTTGGAACATTATGAAGGGAATAAACTGTTCGAGCCTAGAAATGGGCTCTACTTGAAAAGGTATTACGCTTTAAACCTAGGATTGGGTGAAACCCTTTGTATACTAATGTAAATTTGGTGTATATACATATTTTTCACCTTTTCTTTTTTTCTTTGGTTTTCTTATGGAGTTTTCCCTTTTGGTTGGCAGATGTCAACGGAGTCTTCAATATACCTAGAATTCACAGATGGAGCTAGTTTTCATACACGGAACTTGGCTTCTGTCTCTTGGGTGATTTACTCACACAAGGGTCTGTTGGTGTCTTCAGGTGGCGTATGCCTAGGGCCATCCACGAACAATGTGGCTGAATATACCTCCATCATAGAAGCTTTGCGCGATTCCATCTCACATGGTATTCATTCTCTAGAGGTTCACCTGGATTCTCAGTTAGTAGTATGTTAGTTGAACGGTTGTTACTGTGTATGTGATCCTATGTTACTTCATCGATTCCTATGGGTACGTCTTTTATAATGACAATTTGATTTTATTACATATTTTCACATCCCTAGAAGTTCCAATCATGTATCTGATGCCTATGATAATTATGTTTTAGATTGGCATTTGTCACATTAATAAAGTAAATAAAACCATTAAATCAATGTACACATTGTAAGATATGAGTAAAGTCGAAGATCCCTCTTTATATATTTCAAAACTATATGGTGTTTATATTACAAAATTGGGGCTAAAACCCTCTAAATACATATATAACTGATATACACATCCCATGACATCTACGCCTCTGGCATCGGATGCACATCATGATAGAAAACCATGACATTTGCAAGATGTTGGAAGAGTCATACCCATGGTCTAGGTACACCAACAATCTATCACTGCATGGCTTTAGGTAGATCATCTACCTGAACCATAGGAATCCTCTGTGTCAGACGAGACAAGTTTCCATGCATGTTCTATAGGACTCTCTCCACTTCTCCTCCCACTGCCTCATCTCCCTGGTGCCTCCATCTATGTCATAAATATCCCTCTAGCCGTTGTGGACCCACATCTACAAATCACACAAGTATCTAGTCAATATTCAAACACCATCCACAAATATTTTTGTTTCCTTAAATAAAAAAATACAAAAAAATGAAATATGTAAAAACTTTTTACCTACGACGCCATAAGAGGTCCCTGGTGGAAGCGATATATCCAGGTCTCCTCTGAAATCGATCCCTGCATAGGGACAGTCATCCAGAGAAATGATTTGTCTCTGCCACCAGAAGAAAAAATCATTGTTGTAGGGTGTTGAAACCCTACCTCCCCCCTGTCGTTTCATGACTTCGATCCACCGTGCCATAGTTGGATCACTTCATCCCCTAGGAAGAATCTCCACTCTAGGTCCTAGAACTGGGACCCACTCGAAAAAGAAGTTGTAAAGTATAGAGGCAAACCCGAAGTTTCTCTTACCCCCCTGCTTGCACTCTGTCAACTGACCTTTCATATTGGTTAGCAGTAAGGTACACCAATCATAGATAGTGGGCCTCGCACACTCCAATGCATAAAACATAAGTGGTCTTGATGCTTCATGTAGGAAGGTTGCTCCTATGATCCTGGTAAGCACAAGCATAATAATATTCAGTCTGAGGTTACCTATAGCCCGGATGGGGATTTGACTTCCCACCATGGGAGTCCCTGTAACACATTGGGCCTTGATGTATTCCTTGACCTTCATCCCACTCCCTTCCCCCCACAACTTGAGGTCCACAACCTCTCCTCGGCGTGAAAGTTTTTTCAAGAAGTATATGTCCTCTACTTCAATCCTTAATGGTTGTCCATCAAGGATAAATCTCTCGCTATCAGGATCCCACTATTCCACCAACATCTCCAACAACCTCACTTGGGCCCTCATCCCTTTGAGAGCCTAAAACTTGTACAAACCACATCTCTTTAGATCTTCTTTTGCGACCGGATCTTGATCCACTGCTGCATCTACCTCGTCATGCTCTTTCTCTCTCCATTCCAACACCACCCTACAAAAAACAAATCATTTTTTATTTAAAAACACTTCTTTTTTTCCATTTGCGTATGTATACGTGGTTTATCCACAAACAATGATGGGTAGGGCTTGATATATTCCCCCTGTGGTTCACACAGGGGCATATATCTAGTCGTATACATGACCTATTCAGAGAAACTCACATATACCAAAAACTCCAAATTGCGCCCTCAATAACTAACAAAATAGAACCTAATTCAAAAATGTAAACCATTGAATTTGAAGAGGATGGGATGAAGAGTTACCTGATCTAGACGATTTGTGATTCTGTTGCCTATCACTCCGGCAATCGTCATTTGAATCCTGGAGGCTTTTTAGTCCAAATTGCACTATTTGGGTAAAAATGAAAATGATACAGTATTTTTTTTATTTTATTACTATTTATAAGCTATTTTTACCCACTTGATATAGTTTTACACTATTGTTTCACCTAACGGACTAATTCAAGAATGGTTTTAAGCTACTTTTTACAGTTTTGAATCAATTTTCTTGTGGATTTCAACGTCAATGTTGACCGTTCGTCTCCTCGGGAAGGTATATTCATAACCTAGCATATAAGATAGGTATCTACTCCATCGGGCATTTTTTCATTATCCTTCGACTACCTCTTTTACAACTTACGTATGAACCCATTTATTTTGACGCATACCCCCCCATCTGTTATTAATAGTGTCGTTAATAAATGGTAGGGACTTACCAAACATGGGTATGCTAGTTAGAACCTCTTTGTCATTTGCTTCCTGTGCCGAGTTTTTCCTTAAGACCTGGAGTCCATTATAATTTAATACATGACTGTATGATGAGGCTCATTTCTCATTCATGCACATGTGGCCTTATTACCCATGGACTCCCAAAAACGAGTCTCGTTTAAGCTCTTTTCCAACTCATCCAAAAACTAAAAATATTGTCGAGTGAGTTTTCCCTTTCACTCTTGTTAAATTTGGATTTGAAAGGTCACGAATCTTAGTTAATCTTTTTTCCAACTCGCTACAAAAAATTGAAAACATTGCGGAGTGAACTTGTCTTTTTCACACTCGTAAATTGGATCTGAAAAGACATCTATTTGGCACAAGTTTACCCCTTTTTCACACCAAGTAGACTAAAATATATAAAAAATGGCATTTGTTGGCATTAAGTTGTGATTGCATCTCATGCCCTTGCTTGAAGTATTGAGCCTTTATCCGGTTCTCGCTTTGCGTTATAAACTGTTTCCTAAGTAGTTTGCATCATCAACCAAGCAAAGCCTTGTTTATATCCTTCACAATTTGACACCCTATACCCTAGAGGGAACATTACCATGAGTGTCCATCTCCCGCATGCATTTCCTTGCATTAAGCATAGGTATGTTCCACTGTTGGAACTAGTTTTGCTTACGTGCGACACTCGTTCCCTCCTCTGTATCATAGCATTCATTTGTTATGAAAAAACAAAAAAAAATATGGGTGGGAAGGGAGTACTATATTGTAATTGGCATCAGTCATGTTTCCTTTGAACATAGCACAAAGTTATTGAGTCCTTGTGTCATCATAATTTTGGGTTTAGCATCGCCTTAGGAAGCTGATCTCGCTAAAGAGTTTTCTCTACCGACTGGTTACTCTTCCACTATAGAGAACATTATTGATGCCTCCTACATATAATTTTCACATCATTGACTCCATGCTATCGAAATCCACCATATGTCTCATTCTCTTGTTCAAATGAAGTCTATCAACCTATGTTGGCCACTCCTCATAAATCTTGACTTTGCATGTCGGCCATACCCTAAGTTTTTCTCAGAATCGCATGATACTTTGGTCTTATCATGCACCCTGGCCCTACTTTCACCATTGGTAGGTCGCCTTGAACCCAACAATTGACATTTCCTCATTGGTCATTGACTGGGTGGTTTCCCTTGTGTTGAATGGAAATACATCTACTCACACTTTAGGATTCGTGCAATGTCTTGGATGCCATTATCCTTATTGGTGGTTTCCTCACCTTTGTCAACAATTTTTCATCATTGGCTACTATTCAGAGGGTCATTTTCGTGTACCACTTTCATTTGGCACACACGAAAAATGCACAGGGTCGTTGGTTCATGAACATGTTCTTCATCCGATCTCCACCAAATCATGAAGCTCCTTCTTTGTTCCTCGTGTTGATTGATGAGAGATGCCTCAATGATCTCCTTTCAGCGGGTCTCTTTCCATCGACTTCAGCTCATTTATTCTGGATATGGGACCTATATTTTTATGAGTACCTTGAGGCTTGTAGTCATTAGTGGCAGGCTCTCTCACCATTGATAGATGGGAATATGTCAATGTCTCTTGATCAATGGATTTCTCAAGTGTTCGACATCGACTCCTTTTTCACACTTGTAGGAATGTACTCGGTGACTTGATACCTACTTTCATTATTGGTAGGTTGTATTGTTTTTGTTAACGGTATACCTCAATGAATGATAATCAAACGATGTCTCATCGGGTTTGACCTTAACTCCTTTATTCACATGATGTAGACTTGCACCTTCGGTGGATAGTGTAGAAGACTTGAAGACATCACTATGTGGATGCAACTTTACTAAGTTTTTGCTTCCCATTCATTGGACCAATACCTATTTGACTTCAGTGATCATGGGAGATCATATTGTACTTCATGGTATACAAATATCTTCAAATTTATTTTGAGACTGGTTTTACCGGGCCTTGTTCATGACTATGACAACTTTTGGCATGTAACCCCATTTGTATTTTCCTTTTCATGGCCATGAACAATTGTTTGGTATATGTTCCACATGGATCTGCATTGTATTCTTGGCAGCCATGTATGCAAAGTCAGTACATAATGTAATGACAAATTGAGTTCATCCCTCTAGTTCTCTACCACTCCACTTCTGAGTTATTTATAATGTATTTCAGCCATCGCAGATACTCCTCTGATCTCACACATTAGGGGGTATATGTTATAGCAAGATTTGCCTAACCATTGCTATCTTTCACATAGGTCATTTTTCCATTTCCCTATTGAGACTTATCATCCCTTTTTGATGAATCCAGAGCTAAAAATATACATTTTTCCACATATACGCTCCCTATCAGTTATACAAGATGTGTATATGCTTGTTTCTCCACTACATCTCGTGTATATCATGATTTTTGCTAGAAAATACAAAATGAGGTTGGGTTTCCATGTCACGATAGAAGATCTCTGATCCTTGGCCTTCCATATACTGAAAACGTTTCAACTCAACCCTTTAGTTTCATTCTGAAGGCTATAAGAGCACAATTTCGAGCTATGGAAAAGAGGATAAAGAATTCAACTTTGAGAGCAAAGTTAGCCTGGAGAAATTACTTCATATTGAGTTTTCATCCCTTTGTCCCTCAAGTATGAACACAATGTTCAGCCCCCAAGCTCTTTCTCTATTGTTGAGAGGACCTCATTTCCTCTTTCCTATGAGCTTTCCTATGAGCTTTCCTTTGGTGGAGGATTGAAGTGGTGAAGACCCAGCTGGAAGGAACTTGGTTTCTTCATTTCAAACCATGCCAACATGGAAGTCTGTAATGTTGTCACTTGTACTGATCAGTTATTAATAGAAATACTCATTTCCTGGCCTATTTGTATCTTGCAAATATATGGTTATTATCCATGGGAATGTTTGTAATGTTTATTAATGGATTATTCTATCTGATGTGCTAACTCCTTTTCTATTATCACTATGTACTTTCTATGCTTGTTTGTCAAGAATTTCTTGCACGTATAAAGCTTTGGGTCAAAGTGCTCAATGGTGGAACATCATCAAACATTGGATCAAGGTAGGCCTATTCCTTGTATTGTACATTATTTTATATAGCATATGTTGGAATTGAGTTGATTTCTGTAGTTAGACCTGTCTTTTGTGGTTTACCCTTGGCCATAGAGAGTTTTTCCCTTGTAACATATATAAATATATGTTGAGTTTTTAATTGACAATGCATCTTTTACATCTCTGACATATTGAAGTTGAAACACCACAACGGTATGTGGTGCAATGGTCGTAAATTTCACATCAAACAATTGGATGAAACCAGGAAAACTTCTGATAGTGGGATAAATGTAGTATTCCAGGTTACTAATGTTTCCTCTAGAAGTGACAGACATCCCTGAGAATCTCAAAATAGATACTATGGGTATTTAAACAATATGCTTGAGTGTGAATTTAATTCCTTCATATTAGTTATGTTCAATGTCAAATAGTATAGGTTAGGACTGCATGAACGTGATGAGGAAAGAACTGTTATTCAACATGAAAATAGATTTCCAATGATTATAACAACGATGCTTGAAAGAGGACATGATCACTATGTTTTTCCACGACAATGTCAACAAGTATTTTACTCAAATGTTCTAGGTGAAAGGGATTGGTCATTTGTTGTTAGATATGATCCAAGAGGAAGGACAATTAAGTATATTCATTAACAATAAGAAGATGATATTGAAGATCAAGAAGATGATTCGACAGAATATCAGATAGAGACGGAATATAATGGAGGTTCGACAGATGAAGAAGACGAAGAAGATCGTGATCTAGGCATAGGAAACAATATTGTAATTCATGATGATGATGTCGATGAAAATATGCTCGAAAATGACATTGATGATGATGATGATATCATCAATCATTTCAACATTGTTTCAAAACCAGATGATGATACAGATGTTGAGTTTGATGAAGAAGATCAAGATAGAGAATAAGGATGATTACACAGATGTTGAGGTTGGATTAGGTATGTGACTATATAATACTCTAATTTGTATGAATTATTCTCTTAAAATAATTTACTTTTAAATTCATGGGTTAATTACATGTTTTTAAGTTTTATGCGACGTTTTTATATCCTAGGTTACATGTTGTTTAATTATTATTTGAATCTTGAAAATAGTTGTCAATAGAGTAAAGTACGTGGTAGACTAAAAATATCATTTAGAAACACATAATTTCATGTACCTTCATTAATTTTTGTTTTTGTAGTTTCTATGCATGAATCTTAATAGGACGTTGCTTTCGATTATTTTATATTTTATAGATTGGGTTTTGGGGATCAATTGAGAGTGATGTGAGGGAGAGGGAAGGGGCCATGTGAGCTTCCACCTTCATGTGGTTGGCCTTGTTCAGTAGAGTATAAATTATTCTTGAAACCAAGAGAAGCTCTTTCATTTTTATACCATCATGATCGCATAATCTTTCATCAATATTGTTACCTATTTGAATCTTGTTAGAATTGAGATTCGTTACATAGTTGTTGAAAAAAGACAAAAGACTTATGTAGCGGATATTAATTTGGTCTTTGTGTGGGACATTTTATTCCATCAGTATGTTTTGTACAAAAATAACGATGAATGAGGAACGATAAATGAGGAATGGAAATTGCACGAGGACTAGACATCGGCAACACGAACCTGCCAATGGGGCCAACGTTGAAGTTTTTTCAAACAATTTCTGTATGCACTGAAATTTTCCATGGATAGACTATTGGCATGGATTAATGATATGGGAGGGTTTCTAGACTCAAATTTGAGTGACACACCCACTTTCTTCCATCATCAATTCATTATGTAAACCATAAACCCTAATGTTCTTTCAGAGTACCCAATTTGGTTGATGCAAGTTTTAGGCATTCGTCGGTATTTATTCATTTTTATTTTAGGTTCTACATTAATGTATATACAATGTATCTGCATCATCGTTGCGATGAAAACTCCCTCTATTATTTTTATTTCTTAATAAACACAATAAATATACTAGAGGCGAGCAACAGTGACATGTGAATGGGGCCAAGTCGAAATGTTTTCAAACTGTATCTGTATGCATTGAAATTTGACCTAGATACACTATTCACATGCCTTAACGATATGGGATGGTTATGGAATCAAATTTGACTGACACACCCACTTTCTTCCATCATAAATTCATCATGAAAACCATAAACCCTATTTTTCATATGTTCTAGTAGATATGTTAATGATTCCAAGTTTCATATTTGTATTTAACTGAAGGTCTAGCTAGCTTGCAAAGTATCAAATTGAGATTTCAAGTTCATAAACCAAATATGAAATGAATCCAAGCATCATTTGATATTGTCTCAAGAGAGACGAATGTAAATAATCTTGCGATGAATTTTCTATACTATCGACGAAAAAAGTTCATCAATAGTATAGATAATTCGTCATAAGAAGATTGTGCCTAATTTGAATGGTGTTACATGGTTTTAAAGGAGTGTAGGGATTATATTATGGTGCAATGTAGTGTAGTCTATAAGAACAATCTCTATGCCAAACCAAAAAATGGATAGTACCATATCTTCTTCATAAGAAAAATATTCTTGGTATGTTTCCTTTGTGGATATGGCGGCTCAAGCCCTCACTACACATGATGCCAAACAATGAAATGTAACAATTTTACTATTGAATGATAGTGTTATGTCACCCATGGTTAAGGAAAGGACTTAAGGTTCTTAGGTCCTATTTTAATCTTCTTAACGTTAAGTGTGATTATGATTTTTGTGGTTAGTGGCTAAAATAATTATAAAGGTTAGGGGTTGTATTTCCTAGGGATTATATTGGTTATAAGGGTTAGTAGTGAGAATGCTTGGGATCAACGGTAACATAGTTTATAGGTTAGGATTGATATGGTTTATATGGGTTAGAGTTACAAAGGTTAAATGGGTTATGGGTTTTAGAATTTCCATTTTGTGGGTAATATCAATAATAGTGATCAAGGGTTATAATCATTACAAATTAAGGGTTAGAATGATTATATTGACTACAGTATTTTTTGATAGGGATTGGGGTTCATGAGTTATCATAGATTATAGTTGTAGGATGAGAGGTCACATTTATTTCAATTTATGTATTATAAGGGTTATACTAATTAATGTAATATGGGTGAGGGTTTGTAGGGGTTTGAGAATAGGGTTTATCCATTATAAAGGTTATAAGAGTTAAAGGTTAATGGTTATATGGATTAGGGGTTTTGGTAGTTAAACTTATTAGGATTTATAGGTTAGATCAAGGTTATTTGGGCTATATTGGTTTAGAATTGTGATCTATAGGGTTTAAGATTAGTGTTTATAGGGGTTAGGTATGGATATAATTAAGGGTTAAGTGTTAGGGATGATAAGGCTTATAGTTTTATGGAGTAAAGTGGTTATATGGTTTGAGGCTTATAAGGATTAATGTTTATGAGATATATGGATTAGGTGTTTAGGGGTAATAAGTTAGGATTTGCTTCTTTGGGGTTTACATCATAGAGGTTAGTGATAAGGGGTAATAGACTAGTAATAATAATGGATAGATGTTATAGCTAATGTACACATTCAAGTTTATAAGGGTTAAACTTTCAAGGGTTTAGGGATTCGAGATTCTAAAACTTTAATAGGGAATATAAGGGTTCAAGGTTACAAAGGTTAAAAATTAGGGCTTGGTAGTATGGGTTATTTCTTGTAGAATTTATAGTGGTTATATATTATACAAGATAGGATAAAGGGATTATAGTCATTATAGGTGTTAGGGATAATGATTTTTATGGGTTTGTGTTACAGGAGAATCCCCCTGTGGACAAGTGGATTTCGTCTTGGATGCTAGACCCGTAACTCCAAGACATAAAGTGATATTATGGACACTGAAATTCCTTTATCATAAAACTAAACTATCAAAAAATATGAGGGAAGAAAGGCAAGTACCATTTTACCAAAGTTTGTCCTTGCTCGCTCTAGGTTGATCTTGATCTCCAAGTTCAGGTGAATGTCCTGTGGTACATGAGAAACAAAAACAATACTTCTTGATCAACTATGATTAGATTTATAATGAATATATGAAAGAAACAAGTTCATATACACAAACTTTAAAGGAAAAAGGCCAAGCATGAATTTATATTAATGATAACAAAGTGTTTCTTACATCCATGGATGTAGTGCAACAGCTTCACCAAGATCCCTTTGTCCAGACCCTTGCTCAAATAATCCACACAAGGAATGATGATGCTTCAATGATATCTCCCTTATGAGATCATAAGTTATATTATTTATAATGTCTCCATGTCAATATGACTCATGAGATCGTTGTTTGCTATCTCTCAATCTCCATCATGTGTTTCACCATGAGAAAGCCTCTTTATATAAGCTTGGAGAGACCCAACCACTTGAGAGATCTTTGGGATAAACTGAGGATTCTTCTCCTTTAATTGTGGATCTTCCCTAAGATCATTCCTTGACCTCAGATTCTAATCCAACCAACTTCAAAGATTGAGGGGATTCTTCCCTTATTTATCTCAAAAAACCAAAATTTGCTCAGAAAGGGAAGCGCTCCCCAAAAAGGGTGCACAGAGCGTTTCAACGCTCTCCCAAAAAAGGCTAGGGAGTGTTGGTGCTCCCTGATAGTGGGTATGGGAGCGTTGCCTTCGAAAAATAATTTTTGAGTGGTTTTCTTCATGGAAAATGCTTTGTAATCTTCATCAAATGATTTATCTTCCTAAAACTAGTCTTTGAGGGTGTCTTCAGTGTCCCTGTGATGTCGTTAGATGCATGACATAGGCAATATGGAAGTATGATGTTTGTGACACTTGTGATCAAGATGTGACACTTGAGGAAAATATGCGACACTTACAACACTTGTAATGATGACACTTGTGACACTATTGAAGTGAGTAATTTTGATGTGTAATAGATTTCCCCCTAAAGTGAAAATTTAGAAGATGAGAACTGA
Organism: Picea sitchensis; assembly: GCA_010110895.2. NCBI lineage: Eukaryota > Viridiplantae > Streptophyta > Pinopsida > Pinales > Pinaceae > Picea > Picea sitchensis. The sequence continues at coordinate 6,316 of SNQJ01S0091147.1, read as the reverse complement.
TGACTGAAGTACTTTGTAGAATTTTTCAAGCAAGGGTATGGACTCAGAGAACCTGATAGAAGCTACACACAACCATCAAACAAATACTATGACATGTTTCAAACCTAAGGCAGGCATACCTATGCTTGAGTGATAAAGACTTGCAAGGTATGGCCACCATAAAATACACTATGGATCCATAATTGTATTAACAAAAAGTTATAGCCACCAATGATACGATGTCGATCTATACACTACATGATATGAACTAATCGTAGCCACAAAAAATACATTGTGGATCTACGAGATGACGAGACATAGCCACAGACCAATACAAAGTGGATCTATGTGACAATATATGTGTCAATATTCAAAAGAAGCTCCTGTCACAACTTGGGAAAATTATATATCGGAGTGATCACTCAACCCATGGTCTTCTTACCGATATCGATGCAGTACGAGTTGAACCATGTGAATTGATGTCCTGATGTCGAACATGGTACAAACCACTTGATTACCAGTCAATGAGGTAAATCGTTAACAAGTGCGAGGGAAATCACCATTGATGTCAATGATTCCCAAGGTACTCTAGTACATTTCGATGAATGTGAATGAATGAGATGAAGTCGAACATCCGATAAATCATTCGATCAGAAGTCAACGATGTAAACCTATTTTCGGATGCAAGGAGGCTTTCCATTGAGGCATGCAACTCCCAAGGTACTAATTGGTTTCTAAGTCTAGCTCCTATATAATGTGTTGAAGTTGACAAGAATAGACTCGTCGTAGGAGTGCATTGATGTACCCCCCATCAATGACACAAAACTGACACAGAGATGTTAATTGGTTGATCAAATGAACATGGACTGACACGGGTATTGAAACAAGATATTTGTGATGGTTGACTCTCGAGGCAGATACTTCCCTTGAACACTGAGGCACAACAACAGAAACATGACATGGACCAAAACATGATGATGCAGTGGATACTGTGACTTTCCTCGAGTGACCCAAAGGAGTAAAGAAACTCAAAGGATTGGCTCAGTTCAGAGGTTCAGCAGATAAAAATGTGTGAAAAGTTAAAATGTCGTGTTCAAGGATGATTGTAATAATTATTGGTAATGTTCTCAAAAAATGCTTGGCTTGCTTCCTTCAATTTTCCCCCCATCCAGATAAACGAGTACCTCTTTTTAATTTAACGTGATCGAGGAGGGTAACAAATTCTCGATATAACTCACCTTCGATAAGTCCCTCTTCCTTTGTTTAATGAACTGGAAGAAGTAAGGGTTCAGTCCCACATGGACCCTTCAATGTATAATTGTTTAACGAGTCAAGAGAAGGTAAACTTGGTGGTTTTTCATATTTAGAGAGCCTGAAAATGACTTAAAGATGACTCCAATGTTGTCCTTTTTTGTAATGTTAGTCTTGCGAGGCCGAAAAGGAAATAAATTATCACTCTAAATATGCCCTTTCAAACCTTTTAACGAGTGGGTAAGGAAGCAAGATCACTCAAGAATATTTTCACGTTTAGAGAGTCTGCAAAAAGTTTAAAGAAGACTCCAGGGGGTTCCTTTTTTGTATAACTTTTACAAGTCCTAAAAAGTGATAAAATTATACTCAGGTACGTTCTCATTTATTTACGACCACGAGAAAGAACAAATACTAAGATCAATACTCTTCCCCCAGCTTGAAATCTAGGGGCTTAACTCCAGAATGATCATCAAAGACTGGAGACATGCCCCCCAAGATTCAATTCATTCATCGACTTTGAGGTTGTCACCAATTTCTGTACTAGATGGATAAAAAGGATACAAGTGAATGAAAAGAAGGTTCAAATACGAGATCTAACGAAATACTCGACTCGACATCTATGAGATCTGGTGAAAGACTCGACCTGACAGGAGAGGTGATTGTTTCATATTTTAACGAGCTTGCTACAGAGAGGAAAACTATTCTCAAGACCTTTGTTTTATTTTTTAATGAGCTTTCCACAGAGAGGAAAACTATGCTTAGCAGACTCTTCTTGATCATGGCTTCCAAGAGGATAACGTTGTGGAAGGAGACCATGTCAAGAGACAAAACTCGGTCATGGCTTCCAAGAGATCTTCACTGGATGGAAGAGAATTACTCTCAAAGGAACACATGTCGAGGATCATGTCGGGGGTAAGGATATTAGGCTCCAATAGCCCTACCGAAGAGATTACCATTGCAACTACCGGATCTAATTCATCAAAATTTGAAGTCATGGGAGACAATGCCACATAATTGACCTATGGCAAGGGTAATATCGACTGCATATAAGACCTATTTAGGGAGGTCATTGGGTTGATGTTCAAGTCAGGGCCAACAAATGAAAGTTTATCAATAGTCACCACTCTTCCATTGTGAGGGAAATATATCACATGGAAAAAAGTGGACACAATAGCTTTCATGGCATAGACATAATCTCGCCCAAGGAGTAAATCAAAATCCATGGGGTCTTGGACTACCATAACATCAATAAAGACAGTTTTCCCTCCCAAAGTTATAGGAAACTGAGGAAGGATCCTTAAAGGGTGTCTAGTTCTTCTGTTAAAAGTGAACAGAGTCTAGGTAACTAGAACAATCTTAAGATAACCCAAAGCTTGATAAGAAATAGAGGACAAAATACTAACGGACGAACCTTCATCTATCAATGTCTGAGGAACGACCTGACCACAAACCTATACCTTGATCTTGAAAGGAATTTGAGAGGGAAGACAAGGTCCATTTATCACAACCGAATCAAAAAGGATGGCCTCATTACTTGGAGGGGGTTTCGCGGGAGAAGGAGTAATGCCCCCCAGCATGGTAGATTATGTATCAATAAGAAAAAAATGGGAAATATCGGGTTTACTCTCTAGCAGGAGAGTAGGATCGATTAATAATGACATCAAATAGACCACTTGGTTTTCATTATCCAAGGGGAGAATGGGGTCGACAGGTGGAAACGGATCGACCACTTTGGTTTCACTCTTTTGATGAAGAGTGGGGTTGATCGATGGCAGGACTAGATCAGGCACTTGGGTTTCACTTTTCAGATGAAAAGTGGGGTTGATCGATGATGACACTGGATCAGCTACTTGTGTTATTGGTTCAACCAAGGATGAAACTAGATTGACCACCTGATCAACCGGATTGACCAGTCCATCAACTAACAATGGGTTGGGAGAAATATTATGATAACCGATTGGAAGTTGAATATTTTTCAAAAGAGAAGAAGCCTCGTCCATACGAGGATAAAGGTGAGAATAATGATCACCTTCACATAACATACAAGGAAATTTTACAGTTGTATTCTTCTTAGCAACCTTACCATCACTAGTTGACAGGGCATCACCAACATGTCTAACAGGGGCCGATGACGTGGAGGACCACATTTCTAAGACCTTAGGAAGACTAGGGAAATCCCTCAGAAAGTGGTCACCCTTACAAAAACTACAAGGGAATTTGGGTTTCAAATTCTTCATTTTAATCTTGTTTACCTCATCAACACTCCCAGTACTATAAATAGTAGTTGGTTGCTTGGATCCAACATATGATGTAGTTGGAGGCTTGGTCCCTTTCTGGTTCTTCTTCTTTTATTTCTGTTTCTTCTTCCTCTTATCAATCTGGCTACTTTCTTGAGATCTTTCACTAGGTGAAGAAGGATAAATGGAAGGAGAACTTACGAGGAAAGAAGGATAAAGTTTGAAATGTGTTTGATGTGTGGGTGGTGTGCTTACATTTGAAGCACCTGCATTCAAGATCACCGGAGTGGAAAACAACGATATCAATAACCCAATTGTGAGACCTGGAAGGCTCAAAGTATTGATGTAAGGAGGACCAACATTTCCGTAAGAAGGAAAAATAAAGGGTTCCCCTGGCAAAGGGGTTCCTTCAATGTTCATTCCGGGAACTGATGCCATAAAAATAAAAATCTAACATAGATTCTATTAGGGAGAACAAACAACACACGCTAAAAATATAGTAAGCAAGAAAGCATACAAAACCTTCTCACAGTGAGCACACTAGTTGGTGATTAAATAAAATGTCATGGGAACAAAGTAAGAAGGGGATGAGATAGAGCGGGTGGAAAAGTTACATTGACGACCCTCTTAATGGACTTACACCCTGGTGCAATCTCCCACACATAATCATGGGTATACCCTCCAAGGAGTCTGAGTGAGTCTGGCCAACGTTGATTCCAAGTACCATGAAGACTTGCCCCTCCACATTCACCTTGTGTAAATACCTTAAATATATAGGACACTAAGCTTACCAACTACAACAGTGATGCCTGGGGAAACAGTTGATAGTCTGATCCACGTGCAAGGGCAGGGTATCTAGCCCGAAATCAACATGAAAGGATTCCACTCATCATTGTGGGTATACCTTCAAGTGACCCCCATAATACACACAATATCTACACCAAGATATTGTTGGTCTTCCCAAGAAAAAATGTAGTCTCCAACCTGAGGTCACACAATATCACATTGAGACCTCAGGTTTGACCCTTGTGTGAGAAGGGCTTCCCAAGAAAAAATGTAGCAATTGGATTTCACCACTCCCTAACACAACATCCTATGTTTGTTTGCAACTTGGAAAGTTATCTTTCACACCTACTCCAAATCCCTACAACTAATCTAATGTAGGTTTTCTACTAGAAAATGTAAAAATGTCTAATCAAATTTTAGTTTAGCGCTTGATTTTTAAGGTTGTTGTTACTCAAAAGGAAAATGGCATGGACAATATGGTGTTTTTATCGACTCGAAATTTATGCAAAGAGATGAATATGCAATATTTTCATTTCAATGAAAGCTATGCTATGAGAAGGAGAAAATATTCATCATTTCATATGCACAATGTCCCAAAATGTAAAAAACACATGCAATTTTGCTACTTCAAATGCAACCTAGTTTCAAGGAAGACAATTAAATGTGAAGAAGAATCCAAGAAATGATAGGGAGAAAGAGAAACCACTCAAAACTGTCCTGACAAAAACACAGCTAGAAAAGGCAATTTCAGATTTATGAAAGAGGTTTCAAGCTCCAATCAAAACAAAATATAGTGACAAGCATAAAAAACCATCAAAAACCAATCCAAATAACTTCACAAACCAACCACAGACTCTAGGTAAAGAGTACTACAAAACAGGTTGCAAAAGAATGAGCAAAAGAAAGCAATTTCACTCAAAAAAGACACTAGCTCTCCCCTAGAAGGGTCCACAGAGTGTTCCAATGCCCCATAAAACACTAGAGGGGAGCGTTGGTTCTCTGGTATGGCCTACAGGGGGGCGTTGGTGCTCCCAGAAACTCAGAAAAATAGCCAAAAATTTGCAAAACATTACCCAGAATGCATGGAAAAAGGTGAAATTTCTAATGAAGGTAGGAGAAAGGTAATGGATGATGAACAACCAAGAATTGCTTGTGAAAAATACCTCAAAGATCAAATGGAACATTTCATAGATCCTTGATTTTCCTCACAAAATATTCCACTCAGTCATATAAATGAGAACAAAACAATAACTTGACTCTAAATCGTCAAAGACAGAGTGACTTCAAGGTAAGGGAAAAAAATGTCAAATTTCCAAACAAAATATGATCAATTCTTAGAAAACAGGGTGTTGAAGACCAGGACCAAGATGTACTGAGGTTGTAAAAACTCCTAAGAAAGTGCCAGAATCAAGAAATGAATTCAGAGAGTGAAAACCCTGGAAGATTTCTCACAGAAAAGGGGTAGTGTTCTGGTGTAAAGGGCACCATAGCATTCCAACACTCTGTGTAAGACCAGTAGGGAGAGCTAGTGCTCTGATAGAAAGGGAAGGGGAGCGCTAGGCTCTCAAAACTCATAAAAATTCCCAGAAAGTCAAAGTTCAACCAAAATCATACAATCAGAGTGAATATGATGAAATAAAGAGTGAATCAACAAATCCAAGAATCAAAGACATGGTGTGGAGAAGGTCAAAGAATTATCAAAGACCAAGACAAGGCCTAAGAAAGGAATCAAAAATCAAAACTCCTCCCCAATGGAGTTGTCAATTTCTTTTACAAGAGAATTCCCCTATAGACAAGTGGATTTCCTCTTGGATGCTAGATCCCTAACTCTAACACAGAAAGTGCTATTATGGACACTGACATTCCTTTATCATAAAACTAAACTATCAAAGAAGAAGAGGTAAGAAGGAATGATCAGGAGCTCTGATACCATCTGATCTGAAAATGGAATGTACTTGTTTAAGGGTGCAAGGTATCCATTTTCCATAATTTAAAATGTGAGTTATACACTCCAATGTGACCTCTGGGAATGTGAAAACTTACTATTTCTTATACAGAGATAG
>SNQJ01S0091146.1:21122-32794 GCA_010110895.2 Picea sitchensis | reverse complement strand
TATAATTTATTTTCATCTATGTGATTTGAAATTAGTCTTTGTGTAAAATATTGTTTTCACTAGTTTAAGGTGGGCATTTAGTGAAAACCACCATCATGGTTGTGTAAGGAATTAATGTTTATAATTTAGGAGTTGTTCATGTAACATTTTTTCTTCTAGCTACAAGAATCTAAAGGTAGAAGAAGTCATAGTTTTAGTCGATCTGGAATTATGATCAATTTTTTCAAGAATCTAGATCGATTAAGAATTGGGTAAACTTCTTTGGGGCATTGTTCTAACGCGAACAAAACTTGGATTATGGTGAAACTATGATCATTCTTGAAATATTTGTCGAATTCTTTTAAGATTTATGACCAGAAAGACGGTCCTTTTGCTAGAAACTTCCTTGGGGCGTTGTTCCAACACGAACGAAACTTGGATCGTGGTGGAACTATGATCATTCTTGAAATATTTGTCAAATTCTTTTCAAATTTATGATTGGAAAGTGGGTCCCTTTTATATAAGATGGCTTACTTCTAGAATTCATGTTTATTTGCACAAGATTGTGCACAAACAATGATGAAAGTTTAGAGTGATTGTTATTGAGAAGTGAAAAAAAAAAACTAACAAAATTAAATTGATTAGAGGAGCAACTCATTACTTAGTTAGATGTAGGAAATAATAGTGTGATGAGATAATGCTTAAGTAGCTTGTTACCAATATTAATTACGTAAGCTAGCACTTGTCTCTCGCCCGATAATATTGTAACAAGGATTATTCACATACTTATACAAATCATGTACCTTAGGAACAAATGAAAGTAATAATCACACATGCAATAGTTAAGGATGGATTCAACATGGTTAACATGTGCTAGGATACGAGCTAGCGTAATACCAAGAAGATCTTGTTAAAAGTGCTTATAGGTTTGGGCACCACATGCAACAATGCATTTTCAGATCATGTAACTTAGAGGTGATGGCTTGTCAATTATAATGCAAACTCACAAGTTCTAGTGCTATGCAAAGTGGTGCATGCTAAGAAGACAAGGGAAAAGTTGTCATCTAGTACACAATTTTGATGAGGGCATGCTAGCTTAATCAACATTGACATTTTATCATGATTTGAAACACAAATATTTTGGATCAATGATAAGGAAAAAAATGCCAAGCTAAAATTGCACTCAACACTATCCAACCTTTGAAATTTTATTTTCTTGAAACTTGTCTCAACACTACCTATTCCTTGGGTAGGTATTAGGTAGCTAAAGTGGTGGAAGCTTTGCGAGTGACTAACAAAAAAACACTGCATAATTGCTATCTAAAAAATGAGTCAAGAGCCATGGTCTATTTGTCATCTAAGGGTTTATCGATAGGGAATTACCAAATCATGATATTTTACTCTAGAACATAGGGATAAGGAGCATCGTACAACCAAAACTTATTGAAATTTACTTAAGCATTGGAGAATCAGGGGGAAGAAATAAAACTAGTGGATGAAAAAGGGAAAAGGGGGAATCACAACATCAAATTAATAAAGGATGTGAATCTCCTCACACTTTTGAAGGAAGTCTTATGCACTAGCTACTCTACAACTTCTCTCTAAGCTAATAAAAGATCAAGCATATTACTTTGAAATCTACTCAAGGCCTATGTTGGCTCACAAAACAAGGGGAGGGTATGTTCCTACATTTCAAGCCATTTGCTAGGCTCCACAGACAATAGTGGTAAGTTGATAGTTTATCGAGTATGCTTGTATGTACTTATCTTGTGTTGAACCATGTATTCAAACATTTCAATGCATTATGTAACTAGGCCACCATGGTGTTTTGGATTAATTTTGAGGAATATAAGGCATCTATTAGTATAGGCTCTAAATTGAGGAAATTCATTATTTCATCAAAGAAGAACATGTCTTCCTTCATCTAGATGGCCAAGGCTTTGAGTTTCACTGAGTAACATAGTAGGAAAGTGTTTGTGTCAATGACAACTTGAAAGTCTCTTGGGCCATGTTCTCAATCACTCCATATAACTAGTCCACAAAAATATAAAGGACCCATTGGTATTTGTGGGCCTCAATTTCTATGGTGGCACTTCTTGTTGGATCTTTCTCGATGACAGAACTAGAAAGTTTGGTGTGGAGTTGAGTTTTTTTAAGCGATAAATCAACATTATACATGTTAAGATACATAAGGGATATCTAGGGAATGGAGTTGTGCACCCAGAACAAGCCTTTTCAAGCTACATGTAATGTGTTGATTATCTAATAAGAGCACATCTACTTAGGCCTTAGCAATGCTAATCAAATAATCAATTGTGTGTTAGGTGGCCTCAAGTCCAATATGATAATTGGATGTCTTATTGCTTGACCAATTCAATCCCATTGCACAACTAAGTAATCCTCTACTCAACCACATGAAGCCACTATTATGAACCAAGGTAGAGATAATTTAAACTATTTGGCTTCATCATATAACCACTTTGGAATCCTTGATCCATTAGGAGCCAACAAATCCTTAAATGTGAATGTGGACTCTAAGCTCTTTTGTAAGTAAATGGTGTCATCTTATTCAATCCTTTGCATTGATCAACATAGAAATAAATTGAACATATCTAGTCATGTGACATGATTAAATATGGTTTCTCATGTAGGATGGAAGGAAGGACAACAGGACTAGATATGAGGGATGATCAACACTAACATATAGGTATAATTGATGTCCTTTAGCATCCATGGTCTATTTTACAATGTGAGGGTACTATTGGTGAGTTTCAGTCTATGTTTTGGTGCTTCACTAGTTGGATCAAGAGGATTGGGTGGTTGAGAATGTGATTAGTACTATTCATCTAGATGGTGAAATGAGGTGTCCTATGAGAGGGGAAGTGAGGGACTTATAGGGGTCTTGGATAGTTTTTTTTGTTGTCTTTGACATGTGCATAGAGAGAGATTTACTATGGGATCAAAGCCAAGAGTTGGAGAAGTATTGGTGGTCAAAGAGGGACCCAAAGAAGGAAAATGCTAATGTGGAAGAATGTGTAAATTATACAAGAAAAGTAGGAGAAGTGGAAATGAAGATATAGTTTGGGATATTGTCTAAGATGCTAGTAAAATATAGGAACAAATAGGTCATATCCTTTGTAATGTCCCCCGACCGTTACATTCCGCTTGGCCGAGCAAGCCTTCTTTGTGAACAAAATCATTATCATACCCAATTAATAGCATGCATTTAAGTCATATTAAATACATTTAACTTAGAGTAAGCACAGATTTTATTGCTAACATAAATAATCCCTATGATTAACAATGAATTCCTTATGCACAACATAATACATGATACATATAAGCATCAGAGACATGCAAAACATAATATTAAGCATAGTTGATACTTATCTTTGAAACCACGATAATTCCACCAACCACGTGCAGGCCTTCCACCCGAACCTCTGACCCAACAGACCATACTACTCATCACTCGGTGGTGGGTCACCCTTGATTTGGGACTAAGCTCCACCAAGCAATGGAATCCTAGGCTAGGCAATGTCAACAAAAAGACACAGAGTTTATGAGAAAGGATTCTCTCACAGGAGCCACTAATTCCCACTGCTCACAGACTCTAATTCCCCAAATGCCTGTTCCGCCTGGGAGTATACACCTTCACTAGAAAAGTCCATCAGTGCTTCACCTCCCTCTCTAGGTCACCGACCATGAGGCGGATCGAGGAGAAGTCTTAGAGCTATGGTGCTAGACTCTCTCTAGGAAAACCACTTCCCAACAAACTCTCTCACTGGAGGGGGAGTTGCTCATAAACGACCTTTTGCTTCTTCTACCAGGGCGACAGCAGCTTCTTTGCTTTTACCCATAGACTCAATTCCAATTGGGTGTGGGAAACCACAACAACATCAAGCACTCAATTGTTACCGGGGATGGTAGCCACCATAGAAAATGGGCATCCACAAGGCTCCACATGAACATACAATGGTCCACAAGCCACCTTGATTGAAACAACGCTAGCGTGACCTGCTGGAATCCACTTTGGAAACAGTTACGGGCTTTCCCAAATTGGTGACAGACGGATGCTACAACATAACAAGGCTTAACAATTATGGGACATTCCATTTTCCCACTAACAACATACACAGGACGGACTCACGGCTTGGGTTTTAGGATGTGTGAGGGTGTCTGAGAGATCCCATTGGGCACCAACAGTTCAGGTGGGATTCCCTAGAACAAACTCTTGAAAGTATAGGTGATCTGGACACCTTCCAGTTGAGAGGCAGAGGGATGGAGAATGGGAGGTCAGAACAGGACTTCGATGGTTTTGGCCAGAGAGGGGTGTATGCTCGGCTCCTCTAGAAATCAACCGCGAGCCTTTTTTGGAGTTTTCCCTCCGAGTTGCATGAGAGGTATTCTTGTAGAGGAGTCATCACAGAGTTACGGATGAAAGTCCAAATAGAATGGAGAAGGAACCCCATCATGACTCAACTCAACAGTTTTAACTGCATGCACTTGGGTTGACACTTGTCACCCATGAGAGCTCCTTCCCATTTGGAAGTCACTTTCGTCCTTCAAACTTATGATAAAATATATATTTCATATAGCTTTGGAATAATATTAAAATAATATTCCCAGGCTTAATCCCTTAGACTCCAACACTTAGCCTCTCTTTCCAACTAGCTACTCCCTTACCCTGCAGCTGGAAAGCTTAGTCCCCCATCACTCATTCATGCATTGGTTGAATTGCGCATCGTGGTGTTTATATTTTTATTAATATTACGCATGATTACATATACAAAAGCGGAGCTCAGCCTTAACATAGACTCTCAACCTAGCCAACACGCCATGCAGCTATATAAACTTGGCTCACCCGACCTAGCAAAACATAATTACAATTCCTTAATGCAAGATTTATACTTCATAGACATGATTTACAACGGAATTTCCGGCCTTGGGGACATTACATCCTCCCTTTTGGTTTGGGTATTGCAAGTGTTAAAGTGATCATTATCTAAGCTATTGTGAATGTATGATTGGGTTCCAGTGGAAAGGCATGATATGGGATGAGGGAATGGGATGGTTCATACAAATGGGGGCATAGATTATGAGGTAATTGGTGTAAAAATATGTGTATTGCAACAAGAGGATGTTAATGGATGTTGTTGACTAGATTTAACCATTCTCAAGTAGGCACATTATGTGGTTATGCATTGATGGAACTAATGAAAAAACTTAATATAATTGGAAAACATGTGGATTTGTGTGAGTGCCATGAAGTCTCCAATAGAGTTTCTTCAAGCACAAAGTCCCAAGGTTGGTCTCATCATGATCAATGTTGATGGCACTAGTGGAGTGGGAAATAGAGATGGTGCTTTTGATTTCCCTTATCTAGATCAAGAGGATGATATTGCTTCCTTGTAGCATTTCTCAATGAAAATATTAGCATTATAGGCTAGTATATTTAGTAACTGAATGAGTTAGCATGATAATCGAGTAATGCCAAAAATTCCTTTCATGCAATATGGCTCAACACTTGTATTTTGGAAACTACTCATTGGGAGTGAACTTGCATCTTAAACATCAAATTAGGTGATAAATCTAGCTTAGGGTTGACATAATTTCGATGCTAAACTACCTTAGTTTTTGTGTATGTGTTATATTCACTTTACATGACTAGATTTGGTAATACGCATTGCATGGTGTGCGGGGGGTTTCACAGTCACAGGGGGTGGGAGCCCCCAGCCCGTAGGTGTTCCGAGGAGAAGTTCCCTCAAAAAACAATTGGTGTTTTGCATCCATTTTTAGTGGTTTTAGCACATGGTTTTACTTGAGTTTTCTAATTGGTTTAGGAATTAGGGTTGTTGACTAATCGAGGTCAATGTATTAGGGGTTTTTGGATGTTGTGGGATCCCTTATATATATATATATATATATATATATATATATATATATATATATATATATATATATATATATATATATACTCTTCTTTTTTTTTTTTTTTTTTTTTTTTTTTTTTTTTTAATGTATTTATTAATGTATTGTATTATATTGTAAAAAATGAAAGAGATGTGATGAATATAAGATTAGAGGTACAACTCTATAGGGTTGTTGGTTTTCAGTGCAAAGAAATATATATTTTAATGTGTGTATTGTGTCACATTCTATCTTTTTGTTTTATTAAGAATATGTTGGTATTAATTAATTGTACAAGGTTAAAATCTATAATTGGTATCAAAGTTGTTGTTATTATTTAGGGAACACCTTTGTGGATAAAGGGTTTGGCATGGGTCGTTGATAAGCCTTGTTATAGTGGGAGATGCAATATTGATTCCTTCATGTGAAAGAAATGGTGAGCAATTCAAAAATAAAGATCGAGAAGTTTTAATGGGAAAAGTTTTTAGTTATGGAAGCTCAAGATGGAGAGAGAGATTTGTTGGTGGACAAAGAGCAGGTGTATTGTTTTGGATCTAGGTATTGCACCTACACGAACATCAACAAAATACTAGGAAAAGTTGGACCAGAAGGTGAAGAGCACAATTCTGTTGTATATATTTAATATTGCTCCAGATTTGTCAGGGGAAGCTACAACCAAAATTTATGGAATAAGTTGGGGACTGTATCGGAGTCCTAAGTCCCTAATAAATATTTTCACATGGAATAAGTTGTACTCATCGAGGGATGAAAGATGGAAATTAGGTGTGAGAGAGAATACGAATTCCTTCATCTGATGGTAAAGTTAGTTATTATACATTGATAATGTATTATTTCTAATGAAGATAAGTGTAACAATTTATATTGTGCTCTTCTGGAACTCATGGGATAGTTTGGTTATGGCCATATGCAGTAATACAACTACTTTAAGTTTCAATGATGTGAGGGTCTCATCCTTGTTGTTGGAGGATGTAATTAAGTAAGAAAAGCATGGAAGGAAAAAGTGTAGAAGCATTATTTGCAAGAGGAAACTCATGAAATAAATATATCTAAGTCCTCAATTGGGAGATCTAAATCTAAGGGATGATCTAAATTTCCCAAAAAGTTTGTAAAGAGGTATTTTGGAGATGTGGAAAAGAATGGTACTACAAGCAACAATGTAGATCCAAAGAAGTGTTGAAAGAGAGGGAAGGGATGCAGAGAGATACTCTCACTTCTACAAGAAAAAACCTCTCACACTCATGCAAGCAAGGAAGAGTATGGTTACAAAATATTGTTTTCGGGTTTTGGGGATTTGGTACAACAAGATGATGTAAGGATAGATTGTGATAGCCAGAGTAAATATTCCTGGTGAAAAATTCATCTTATCATTCAAGGAATAAAGAATATTTATGTTCAATGTCACTTGGCTTCTTCAAGCACACATGCAGAGATCATGAGGCATGGTTGGTTGAATTAGGCATATCCTTTCATATGACTCCCCACAAGGAGTGGTTATTTGAATATAGAAAGTTATGATGGAGGTTATGTTTTCATAGGTGATGACTCAACAACAAAAAATTATGGGGCGAAGGAAAATTCAAGTTGAAGCTTATGGATGGGTGGATTAGAACACTCCCAAATTACGCACATCCCATGATTGGGAAATAAATTTGATTTTGTATAAATGGATGATACAGAGGGTAAAAATAGTGTTTGAGAAAAAAAACCCTACAGGATATTTCGAGGGAGCAATGAATTGTTGTTGAAGGAGTTGATTGGAACTCTGTGTATAAAACAGGGGAAGCACTATTAGTGATGGGTGAGATAGTTCCATTGTTCATGATAGCTGGATTTGAAGAAGAATGAAATCCTACAGTCTCTAGAGAAAGACTATTTTGTGGCACTAAAGTCTTGGGCATATTATGAAGACCTTCGACTACTATGTGGTAAAGGTATGGTTGAAGGATTGTCTAACTACTCTTTGGATTTTTATTTCCATAGAACATTGTGTATATGGGAAGAAGAGGCCGGTGAATTCCCCTCACAGTTACCTTGAGGGAAGGAATTTTATAGTTGGTGCACAATGATGTGTTTGGATCTTCAATAGGTTCCATCATTGGGAAAATAATAATATTTACTATTTCTCATTTATAGATTAATTATCAAGCAATACTTGGATATATTTCCCTCGGGAAGAAATAGAATTCTTTGTGAGTTTAAGGAGTTTAAGGCTCTTGTGGAGAATCATATAGTGAAATTAAGGTTCTAGGATGGACAATGGTGGAGATGCAATGAGAATGAATTGAGAATTATGTGAAATGCAATTATAATAACAAAGTGGATAGCTTCTCCATACCCTGCAGCAAAGGAAATGGATTTGTAGAAAGGGTGAACATGATATTGATGGAAAAAGGAGAGGTGCATTCTTAGTGGTGTCAGTTTAGGGAAATAATTCTAGAAGCTGACTGATTAGGTACTACATGTTACCTAGTCAATCAATCACCCTCAGTAGCATTGGGTGACAAGACTCAACATGAGGTATGGAATAGTAAGAAACCCTCTCACATCTTAGAGGTGATAAAGTACGTGATGCCTATATTCACGTTCTAAAAGGAAAATCGGTATGCTAGATAAAAGGTTGAAAGAACATATTTATTGGGTATAAATATAGTGCAGAAAGGTTATAATCTTTGGAGCTAAAGAAACTAAGAAGGTAGTGTATATTTGAGATATGGTATTTAGAGAAACCAAAGATGTTTTGAACCAAAAGTCCTATCAAGGAAGGATGAACTAGAGAAAATAGAGTTTGAGTTGAAGAATGATGAATCATACTCTAGAGGAAGAATATGAATTAGAAGAAGAAGATCTGCATACTAAATTGGGAAGATCAGTTTAGGAAAGAAGGCAATCGTGAATGTATACTCCACTTGATTTCATTAAAAATTTTCTTTATATATTGCCCAGTGATGATTCCTAAGAGCCCCATGGAGGTAGTGGATTCATGGGATGGAAAAATATGGAAAAAAGACCATGTTTGAAGAATGGAAGCCTTGGACAAGAATGAGGCTTTGGATATAGTTGAGTTCTTGGAAGAAAACCAACCGGAAAGTAGGTGTTTTAAGAAGTTAATTAGAAGGAAAAAGTGGTGGCTCCACAAATCTGAGTTAGTACTTAAAAGGGTTTATTCAGGCAAAGGGAGTGAATTTGTGAGAGTACACTTTCTCTTGTTCCCCAAAACTAACTATTAGATTTATTTATCATTGTTGTGCTTTTGATTTTGAATTAGGAAACGAGATGCATGTGAAGATAAAAATTCTGGCAGGGATCTAGAAGAAAAAATAGAGCATGGAAACTGACCATAAGAGAAACACATTGTAGAAAAGGAAAGAAACCCAATTTATCTACAGATGGAAAATTCTTTGTATAGGTTTGAATCAATCTTCAAGGATCTTTAGTATCCAAAAATTTGATGACCCTTATATGTTGGAACTTGGATTCACAAAGAGAAAATCAGACCACTGTGTGTATTTCAAATTAGTAAGTGATCATATTATTTATTTGATGCTGTATTTGGATGATATGTTGTTGATAAGAAATAATAAAGAGATTATCCAGGGATGTGAAAAATGGGTTGTCCTACATAGAATTTGACATAGAGATGTTCATTGCTAGAAATTTCATTTGGGTATGGAAATTAAAAGAGAGCGGAAAAAACAAACTCGATTCAAATCAAAGAAATATGTTGAGAGACTTGTGTACAAAGGTTTAATATCTTTGGGGAATGTAAATCATCCCAGGTTCATATTCATATAGGTGTAAATTTATCTATAGATGGGTGTCCAAGATATGGGAGAGTAAGAGGACATTATCACAGAGTACTATGTATACTAATTACGGTTGGGAGTTGATGTATACACAATGGTTTGTACTAGGCTGGGCATTGCACATACGATGAGAGTTTGAGCGTTATATTTCAGAAACTAGAGAGAAATTAGATAGTAATCCAAGGTTGCAAGACTGCATGGCCACTACTAGATATGGATTGTGCTACATTGGACATACATGGGTTTGTTGATCTGACTGGGATGGAATTTGGAGTAGTAGAAGATCTAAAGCTAGGTATGTGTTTAAAAGCCCCATTTGGAGGAGAAATAGTTGGATGATAAAAAGTCCTATAGTGGCAGCATCAACTATAGAAGTTGAATACATGGAATCCACTCATGAAAGAAGGAAGCAATATGGTTACAACTATTGTTTTCAGGTATTGGGTTGGTACACTAAGATGTAAGGATATATTGTGACGGTCGGTATAATCTTCCTAACCAAAGAATTCAGAGAAACAGCATTCAATGATAGAAACATGTTATGTTCAATTTACCGCTTTGTGAGAGATGGTTGAAGAAAATAAAGGTGTTGATGAGGTGGACACTTTTAAAGAATGTTACTCATTAACAAAATTTTTGAGCATTGAGAATTTCTCTTGTTGTAGAGTATCTATGGGCATTGATACCCTAGATTGTTGATAGCAAACTTGTAACCTTATGTGAAAACAACAAGAGTGGCAGTGTTGGGTATGTGTTATATTCTTTGCATGAGAGCTGAGATTTAGTGTCCAATATTGATGGGGTTGAGGAGGCACCTAATATTGCTGCATGAGGTCATTGGGGGTGGATCCCCTTGTTAGAAGAGTTCACTTGAGAGTGGGGCCCACCCACATGGAGGGAGGAGTTTTTGTTTTTCTTCTAGTAGTTATTCTCCATGTTTATTTTCCAATACTAGAAGTTGAGTTTGAAAAATAATTTATCATATGTTAGTTACTTGTGGAACATCAAATAAGGAATTCAAGTCATAGAGAAGAAAATGGAATATTTCTAAATAATTACACTAAATCCATTAAACATGACCAATCAACAAATCTACAATATTGGGAGGACTTCTATTAGTTGACAAAGAAAAAAAAATAAAAACATCCATGTACACAAATGACAAAAATAGATCATTTGGACTATTAAAGAACAACCAACATAAAATAGTCAAGAGAGATTTCCTAATATATCTCTAATAAAATCTATCAAAATAAAATAATGTAAATAATGAAGCTATCAGTTAGAAGTGTGGAAAACTTGTTCCAAATAACTAAAATCTCCGTTATACTTGGGATTTTTGAAACTTTCTTCTTTTCCTATTGATGCATCTAGAGAATGTATGAAATGTTTAGACTAG
This sequence comes from Picea sitchensis, assembly GCA_010110895.2. NCBI lineage: Eukaryota > Viridiplantae > Streptophyta > Pinopsida > Pinales > Pinaceae > Picea > Picea sitchensis. The sequence goes on along the minus strand of SNQJ01S0091146.1, from coordinate 21,682 downwards.
AATTATTTCCACAATCTCATAAATCCAAAATCTAAAGGGGAGAGAATATTATGTTCGAAATGTTTAGACTAGAAATTATTACCACAATCTCATAAATCCAAAAATCTAAGGGGAATATTTATAGCTATGAAAGTTAAAAGAGTGTAACCCTAATGTGATGCATTATAAGAATTTATGTGTACTGATTCCTCCTAGCCATTACCAAATAGTATCAAAATAATTAATTATATCATCCATTTGCATTGAGCCCCTTACGTAGAGTTGGAGAATGCCATCTTAAGAATGGATTGAGTTCAAGGAAGCTAATAGAACTATATCAACGGATAACAAATTGTTATATTTTCTCATTTTTTTTCTTAACAGTCAAGGTCAAAAAACCATTCGTGTAACTAATGGAGATGGTAATACAAGTTTGGTGAAAATATTTGGATCTAGTGTTTATGGGAGTGATTTTTACATGTATTCATATTGACTATAAAGATGATGATTGAGGTCATGGTAGTACATCTTTTAACTATCCAAGTAATATTTCACTATCATTTTTTTCAAGGGAAACCTCA
>SNQJ01S0091146.1:0-21060 GCA_010110895.2 Picea sitchensis | reverse complement strand
GACCTAAGACCTCCCTATAAACAACATGCAAGTAGCTTCACTATCTACCAAAGTGTTCATATTATATTTTGTATTATTTCCATCAAACATAAATTGAATGAAGTAATCAAGAAAATATTCCCTAGGTAGTCCCATCTACTTAGTTTAAAAACATAATAAATTAAGTTAAATTGTTATTTATCTAAAGAGAAATCCAAGCTTACTTATGAGCTTGCCTCTCCTTGGATATGTGATGCTATATTTCCCATTTCTCTTTAATGGTCCACCTTAATACCATATCTTAGCAATGTATCAACCATTAAATTACATTAATAGTTTTGTTGGGAATCTCTATCCAAAATAAAACTCTATAAAATCTAATTAAAACTACATGTGACTAAAAATTTTGAACATGCATTAATATAAAATAAATAAATCAATAAATATCTAATCATGTAAGAAAAAAAATCATATAACATAGTATATGTGATATCATTCACAATGAGGTTGTTTAATATCTTAATAAAGTAAACAAAGAAATAAACTATGCAGTGGCTAGTACATAGCCATGAAAAAAACATAACAAACAACCAGAAAAACAACAAACTGCAGGTGAATTTCAAACTGCATGGTGAATTTCAAACTGATCACAACACAATAACTAAAATAATCATCAAGCAACCTGATTTAATAGTAAAAAAACAACACTTGAGTTTCAAACAGATCACAATACAATAACCAAACTAATCATCCAACAACCTAATTGATTTATTAAATAGTAAAAGAAACAACACAACAAATTGCCATTTTTAAATGTAAACAATTAAACAATCAAATCTCATTTATGTGATTGTTTCTTTTTACTACTAATGTTGTTATTTTTAAACGTAAACAATCAAATTTCATTTATGTGATTGTTTCTCTTTACTACTCATGTTGTTGACCTTTATTTGATAACAAAATATTGTTGATCTTCATTTGATAGCAGAGTATGGTATGTTATGAACTCTCATTACAAAATATAAGCTAAAAAATATTGACATGTTGTTGACCTTTATTTGATAACAAAATATTGTTGATCTTCATTTGATAGCAGAGTATGGTATGTTATGAACTCTCATTACAAAATATAAGCTAAAAAATATTGACATGATGATCACATGATTGAAATGGGTTCTAATGTCACAAGGATTGTATGATTTTTCTCATGGCTTAGATATCAAAATATGGTTTCCTAAAGAAAGTGAATTTCAATGTGATAGGGGTTGATTTTAGTTGTGTAAATACTTGTATTGATTTCTTAAAGAAAGTGAATTTAAAGAGCATGGGAGTCATTCATCTTTAATGATGAGAACATATGACAAGTTAGGGGTTGGATTTGTGTTGTGTAAATATTTGTATTGATTTCTTAAAAAAAAAGTGAATTTTAAGAGCATAGGAGTCATCCATAGTTAATGAGAATATATGACAAGTTAGGGAGCACATGGAAATATAACTGTTTGAAACATGTGACAAAAGTGCTTACCAAAAAATTGTAAAAGGTTTTATTATATCTATTTATCTGTATATGAACAATGCAAGATAACCTTTGATTAGATAGCCATGCAACATAGTGCATTTGAAAGGATAAATTATTTACTGCATCATCATTGTCTTTACTTTATTTTAAAACTTGTTATTTAAAATAGGACCCAAAATTCCAATTTCAGAAATCAAGCTAGATGTGTGACACACTTATTGCACAGGGAAAAATTGATGGCACATTTATTGCATCGTAAGAGAAACAACATATTAACTTCACACAAATCACAACGTAATAACCAAACTAATCATGCAATAACTCGATTTATTAAATAGTAAGAGAAACAACACATCAACTTGACATTTTAAAATGTAATCAAATAAAATGCAATGAGTCACTTACGGAGGAATAAACCATAATTTTGGCACCGAATCCCAAAATTAAATTCCATTGTTATGTGAGATAGTCAATTCCAAGGCAACCATTAAGCATCCATCCTTGAGAAAGATGGAATTACATTCATACATAATTATAAATGGGGAAACCCAATGATAGAATTGATGCATAGAATGCACTTGGTATCTAGACCTTGTACATTTATAACACTTAATTGTTAACTTTAGGAGCTCCAAAAGAAATAGGCCCTAAAAGAAACACTCAAATATGGCACAAGGAGCTTCCTTTGCCCCTTCCCTCTCACTTTTCTAATCTTATTCTCTCTGATAAAAACCCAACCCTTGGTTGGTGTATCTATGGAAAACTAACCACCTGTTTGAGACATGCAAGAAAAAATCTACCTGCAAAAGGGAGGAAATCTACCTACAAAGGTTAGCATAGATGTTGGCTTAGAAGTTGCATGCTTGATTGGCAAATAATAGGAAGTCATACCTACTTTTGAGATTCCCTACCAAGGGATTAATTTTGTACTAATCCCAAACAACACAAGAGTAATATATTTTTCTATCAAACCAACTTGATTTATCCATCAATACACTTTGTTTCCTAGACATGTTAGTTAAATACTCTTTAATTCATGTGTTTGATATTTGTTCCCAACTCTTTCATGATGATGCCTTCTACTCCATCTACTCAAATGGATCAATTTCATATAATATTTCCCTCTAAGGTATCAAATGTCATCTCAAAATATGAAGAAGGTCATGTCATTCTTCCCATACCAATTCAAGGTTTGAGATGGAAACAAGAATAAATATACATTCGAAGAAGATGAAAGAGTGTGGACTACCTCTCTAATGCATCTTCAGGTCCTATGTGATATGAAAATTGTGGACTGATTTTTTCTATCCCTCTGAATTCAAAGCAATAACCTCCAACATATTATTTTCTTCTACACCTACATCTATGATTTTACACAAAGAGTATTAATGTTCATTTAGTGGTTTGTACATACATAGAGGACATGGTGGTGTATTGGGCCAAAATTAGAGGCTTGATTAGAATGAATAAGAGAAGCTAAAGGGAAAGAGGGCCTAAGCATTGTCAAGGAATTCATAGTTGTAAGCAACAAATTCATGGCCAATGATGGTGATGAGTATTAGAAAACCATGCAATGGGTTAATTTGATGTAGCTACACCAGCCCTGGAGCATTTAAAATTCATAAATCTAGACATCCAATATTGTTTACAATGGGGAATTTGGAATAAGGTTCTTTAGCGTGCTAAGAAATTAGTCAATCTGCTTGTAAAGCAAGATCTTCCAATGAACATAAAATATGTGTAGAGCATGGAAATTTTAGGATTCTTATATTTGAAGTCTATAAAACTCACTCACTCATACTCAATTTTATCCTCAAACACTATCATTTTTGGCCAAGAACATTGTCCTTCCCATCCTATGAAAACAACACTAGGGAAATCTACATATAGAGTCTCCTAGCATTGATTAGGTCATAATCCATACAAACAAATATCTTGAAGTTGAAAGTGAGAGCTCATTGAAAAAATCTCCTAAAATCAGTAGTGAGGGCTCATCGAGCTTTGTTCCAATCACTACTAAAGGTGAGATGCAGAAGGACAATTCATGTGTTATTGTTGAATACATGACAGTGTGTCCAATACAATATAGGATTTTGCTGTATATAGAAAAAACAGGGCATCCAAGTATGTCCTCCAATGTATATGTGAATGATCATCCTAGTCATTACAATTATAATTGGAAAAAACTACTTGAAATTTGCAAGGATAATCCTATAGATCATATGGCCTTCTTTGTGTATGAATTCTCGACTTCTATGTGATTACACCCCTAGATCCTTAATATTACCAGACAAATCATTTGATTCCTTCCTTATGCTTTCTCACCAAGCACTCTAATTCTATCCAACACATACTCTAACTCTCCCTGACTCTAAGTCAAGTTATCAAGTCATAGACAAGAATTCTAACTCTCTTATTTTCCTGCTTGGTTGGAAAGAATTAGTGTGTATGAACAAATACAAGGGTGTTATCTCAGTAGTGGTGGTGGGTGGACAAGGTGGGAGATTAAGCTATTATCCAAGCCCATATATTCTTACCTCCCCACCCCATCAAGAAACATTCCCATAAAGAATTAGTGGCATTATGGAAACAATGGAGGAGGGATAAGAGGTGTTGCATGCAGGTATCCACGCTAAGGACACTTCACAAGGCATCCTTTGTAAATAGAAATTGATTGCAGTGAGACCTCAAGAGAGTGTCAAAATGGGTCAGACACTAGCCAATGATGATTTATTTGATTGTTTATTTTTACATATTGACATGCATTGAAAGAAAATGGGTATACATCATAGAATTATGTCCCATCTAAACTGTCTTCTATCAATTAAAAAAATTAAAAAGAATATCTGGAAATCATGAAATAGTTTTTTAATTTTAAAAATATTCTAATTAATAAATTATTTTTCCAAAACTTTGTAAAACACTGCAAAGTGAAAACCTAATTGTTTACTATAGTACCTTCATAAGTACTAATAAATAATTCTCATGAATAATAGGAAGACAAATATTTTTCGTATAAACATATCTACACAGATATAAACTCATAAATATTTTCCCACCCAACCATTGTTCATATTTCACATAGCCAACCTCAATATGAGAGCTACAATTTGACATGACTCACTCTATCCAACCCAAAACCCCATACATCTAATGGGAAACATAATAGTCAATAACATCTACAAAACCCTCACTAGATAAGTGATATTAAGAATAGGTATAGGTAAAAAAACCTTGTTCATTCAAAAAATGATGACACTCTCTAGCCTTATTACCTTTAATGTCCATAGTATTAGGCAATCTCTGTTGACTCCCACCAAAACATAGCTACGAGTCCTCTATCTTAACTAATGCTCCTTAGAGATTGGATTGGAACTGATGACCCCCATACCAATGAATCCCCTCAATTCTATAATTTGTAATTCATCCTCCTTGAATGCTAGGATCCAACATCTTATAACCAAGTCTATGAGTACCAAATATCTCTCTAAGCATGATATTTCTCAAACTTCAATGGAGTAGAAACCACAATGGAGAAACTATTTTCTCTTTCCAAAGAATATATGTATGAAATATTTCATATTTGAACTTTTTCTTATCCTTTTCCACTCGTCACATATATACACCCATCATTTTACTCGTCACATATATACACCCATCATTTTCCCTCATATATTATTGCGTGTTTTAATTTTTGAATAAAAACAAGAGTGTCATAGACTTAAGAGTATTTCCAATTTTTTTTTTTTCATCTTTGGTTGTGCAACACTGTGTTGCCTAAGATGCAGTGGCTTGACCAATTTGTGCCTACTATAACCAAACTATGCCTCTTCTTCACTCAAAGTCTTCCCATAACTTCTCCTTGATCTACAATAGTTATAGAACATGTCAAAACCTACTCAACTTAGTCTTATCCAACAATACACCAAGTGCACGTCCAACCATGGCCTAAAACACCCCCAACAATATTTAGTCAAGTTTACACTTAGGAAACAACATAAGCACACACATAATAAACAACATTCAACACATAGAGAATAAAACACAACATATGTGATCATCTGGCACTAAGTCAGTGCATAATACGCTTCTACTCAATATATAGAATAATGTTACAATTATACAAAGAGGGGAGCTCAACCACTTCCTACAACTCAATTACAACAATACAAATATACAAGGCGAGTCTCCTTCCACAAGACTACCCAACCTTCACACAATCCAACCCCTGAAGTAGCATCTCAGAGGGTCACTCTCCTCATGTCCGCTTCCATCTCAATCAATTATCCAACCTAGTGACTTGCTAACCCTTGTCCAAGACAATCGAGACCCTAGATGACTCCTTCTCCTGTTTTGATCTCTGATTCTTGGTCAATGTCTTAGTTCACTTCTATATTTATATGTGCCTTTCCCATCACTTAGAAAAGTCACATCACATGGAGTGGACCCATGTCACTCAAGTTGACTCATTCCACCACACACACCTATATACTTAAGTCACCCTGAGCCTGCCTCACCATACATCCGCCTAGGTCATCCGTACCCAAGTCATCATGTCCATCCAGTCATCTCATTCCATGCCCTCTTCATCAATCCATCTGCACCCAAGTCCAATGCATTTGCAAGTCTTTCATCCACAAGTTATGGGGACAAGTCACCTTTGGGTTCACACATCTATATCATGGGCCCAAGGCATCCCACTTGTTCCATATAAAGGAAACTCAAACAATCAACACTATGTCCATTCGTTCGGGAAAGCACCTCAAGTTGTTTCAGTTTTTTGCAGCAATGCTCTGCGCTCAGCCTGAAAGCATGCCTATTTTCATATGTGGTGGATGCCTTACAAAGAGATTCTTACCCTTCTTACAACTCACATCATTGCATTGTGAAATATCCATAGTTATTAAGGCCTTTACTAAAGATCATCTGTCACTCTAAATATGACAAGAAAATAATATTGTACTCATATGTCCATTTATTTAGCCATGGCCTAAAATTAAAATATTATATCTCTTCCACTTCCAAAAAAAAAGAAAATTATCGACCTTAGTGCAACTTTAATCTTCAAATAATTAGGATTGTTGCTCTTATATATCATCCTTTGTTTCATGGGTCACTTCTTTAGGGTTAATAATGTCTTTGTTGAACCTTTACATAGGTGATGGTTTTATTTTAATTTATTGCAATCTTCTTATCGTTAACTTGCAAAGGTTTGTTTTGGAACTCTCCCTTTGGTTTCACATAAATTAGAGACCAACCAAGATGATGATTAGGATTCTAAGAAACATTATGAAATATGGCACCCACCATAACAATAGGTGGTAATTCAAGCCTATATGCAACCATAACAATTTTAGATGTTCATCACTCTAAATACAACAAAAAATAATATTGCATTCATACGATCATTTATTTAGCCATGGGCCCAAAATTAAAATATCACATCTTTGACCCCACCCAACTTCTATTAAAAAATAATATCAAGCTCAATGAAACCTTAATATTCAAATAACTAAGATTGCTACTCTTATATATCATCCTTTCTTTCATGAGTCACATATTCAAGCTTGATAATGTCTCTATTGGACCTTTACATGGGTGATGGTTTGATTTAAAGCATCACAATAATCTTATCGAGTATTTTCTAAGGTTCATTTTGGAACTCTCCCTTCAATTTCACATAAATCAAAGACCAACCAAGAACACAATTAATATGCTAAAACACATATTTTTTCAATAAAACATTGTGAAATATGACATGCACCATAACAATAGGTAGTAATTCAAGCCTATATGCAACGATCTCAATCCTCTCCAAATTTTCAATGACCCACATTATCTTAATAATATCTTTTAAATATTTTGAATCTTCAATAAGCTCTTCTTAAACTTAAATATGCTTTGAACCACATGTTTCCCAATTATAAATTTCTTTTAAACTATATAATCAACTACATATATCTTTTGGTATGGTAGAGTGAAAATACCTTCAATTATTTCCTAATTTTTGCAAACTAATATTCCACATATTTGATCATATTAAACCTTATAAAAACTATCTTAACCAAATCACTATAGAACAAAAGATTGTTGTAACTTCTTCCAAACAATACCTTGAAAGAACGATGCATAACGATGCATGATATCCATTGTTATCTATGAATTCAACCATATAGAGGTAGTGACTCCTCTCACTAGGATGGTTTTTCTATGATATAGACATACAACATGTCCTCCAATTTTACTTAATTCACTCTTTATGTTTTCCCATTTAATTGTGTACTATAGTTGTGTTTAAATTCATCCAAATCCCTATGGATTGAAATGTTACATTCTTCTAAAAGTAAACCCTCGTATACAATCCTCTTTAGCACTCCATAAGGTTGGATTATCTACTTCACACATATCTCAATAGTGATTGAAGCCTTGTTAATAGTCCTTACCAGTATGGACTGTGTAACCTTAGTGAGTGTTTTGACCACTATAATGATAAAATCATTATGTTATATAATCTTAGGTAAGTCAATGATGAAGTCATAAAATATCTCTCCCAATTTTATTTTGTATAATTTTTTATAATTGGAGTAAATATAATGATTTATAAGGTGCCAATACTTCATCTTTAATTTCTTACATTTTAAATGAAAATATATTACGCCACCTCTTCTTCATTTTTAGTCACATGTACTACTTACAACATTTTTATGGTTTTTAGATAACCAAGATACTCCCATGAAGAACATCATGCATTCATTTCAATGTCATATGACTTTCTCTTATTAGGCACATAAATTTTGTCTTTGGACGTGAGAAAACAGTCCTGCATAACCTATAAGTCTCCATACTTCCTTTACATACAATCTTCATCTTTCAAGATCTATTCCTTAAAATTAAGAAATCACTAATCTTGTGCAAGTCCACTAAGTATCAATTGTTTCAAATCAACCTCACATGAGATTATGGCGTGGGAACGTGCCTTCTTTTATTAACTACATTATCCATATTGTTCCCTTTTCCTTTAAGGTTCTTCTTGATCTCAAATTTGTATTTATTAAGTAATTGATTCACACCTATTTTGTGTTTCATTCATGTGTGGTTGAGTAAATAGGCACTTTAGGTTTTCATGGTTATTACTGAATTTAACTTCTTAACTCCACATTTTTAAAGCATATTCCATAAATGTAAGCTCCAAATCATAAGTTATCTAATGTAGTTCATGGTATTTGATATTCCTTGACTTAGAAAATAACACACTTCCCTTATATCATAACGTTATTAATTTCATCCAAATATTTTCACACAACTGGGTCTTCATTTGGATGTAGAATCTTGGTGATCATAATCATCATGAGAAACTTCTTCAAAAGATAGAATCTCTTCTCACAATTTGGTATCCATTTGAACTTCTTCTCTTTATTGTGTAAGGAAGTGATGAAACATATCATAAAAGTATTCCATAATATTTTGTAATTTCCTATTAAGCCCATGATTGATATAACATTAACTACATTTCTTGGAGTATGATATTCTATGATCTCTATCGATTTTCATTTGACTAGAATTTTCTCTATTGATCATAATGTCTACATTGGAAATTTATTTAAAGATAGAGCTTATTCCCTCACACTTTGGTGTCCATTTTAACTTCTTCCTCTTCTTTTGTAAGGAAGTCATGATAAAAATTAAAATCATTCCACAATATTATGATACAGATAATGATGATGATGTTGATGATTGTTAACATCTACTTAGACCAACTTTGGCCTATCATACCTTAAGAAAAATTGGTAAGGAATTACTTGGATTGATTTAGAATTTTGTTTCTATGGTTGAAAATATTTGAGAAAATATTTCCTAAATCTTCATAGTTTTGATGAGTTAAGAGGTTGGGGAAAGGTTGTTATTGTGATGAATATTTAGAAATTTGTATCTATTATGGGAATACACAAGACATTCTAAGAGAAAATGACCTTCATCCTTTACCTTCTTAGTATCACAAAGTTGGCAAATTATTTCATCCCACAACATTTTAGGATTTGTCCACCCTATTGCACCATGGAGCTCGTGAGAGTTCATTCTTAATTTAGTAATGTTGTTTTTATTCTTTTTCGTTAGTTATAATAGAAATATGCTTTTGATCTTCTTGATTATAGTTAATAACCTCTTTATAATATCTTAATGTTTTCTTATCCTCTAATTCTATCCACAATTTCTCTTTTTAAATTTAGATATAATAGCTCATTTTTAATGGTATCATTTTTTGCAAAGTGACATCCTCTATTCTCCAATGGTTTTATCCAAGACTTGACATATTTACTCCAACCTCTCTTGGGTCACAAGTGGCTTTGACTAGATTTTAAAGAAATCTTAGGAATGCTATTGTATTTCATGTTGGTTGGCTTGTGCTTGTACATTAGTTACCTAATCATAGACATACTTCCAATGGGGAAATACCTACTTCCAAGAGGAGGAGGATATGGCATATTTAATTTTAAGATTATAAATTATAAAACTCTTTTGGTTCAAAATTTCTACAATTTTCTAGAGATGTTGTAGCTCCAAACTTCACATCGAGATAAGATAATAGATTGACAGAAGTCTCAATGGAGTTTCTTTTTTTGTCTCATAACCAAAAGTCATTAGATTTACAATTGTTTTCAAGACCAAAATAGTATTGCCACCCTCCATTAATTATTTTCAATTCTATATTTCCACTAAGTTTTGTATTGAAAGGACTCATATATTTGTATGAAGTAAATTCCTCTACATTGTTATTTCCATGCATAGAATTAATGTAAGCAATCTTTTTGGATATATTCTATTTGTCCCATGAATGACCCTCCATCAACAACATTCCTTAGAGTAGGATACTCCATGATTGCCTCTAATGCCCTTCAAATATGTGCATACAATCAAGTTTCCATTTGGATCTAGAAGCTTGAGGATCATAATGTTGTTGGGGAACTTATTCAAAATATAGAACCTCTCCTCACACTTTGGTGACAATTTAAATGTATTCCCCTTCTTTTGTAAGAAAATGATGGGATAGACAATATCATAAAAGAATTATGTAATATTCTGTAATATCCTATTAGGCCCATGAAGGATTTTGTATCAACAACATTTCTTGGAGTAGGATACTCCATGATGACCTTGGTGTTTGAAGGATAAACTATAATCCCCTCTTTAGATATGATACAATCCAAGTATTGTGCCTACTTCTTATAAAATTCACATTTTCTTAACATGGAACAAATCTTGTGCTCCTTCAACACTTATAACATTAGGTGATTGATCATCATGATCTTCCCATTCTTTTAAGTAGATAAGATGTCATCTAGAAAGACAAGGGAAAAACTTATCCAAGTTCTTATCAAAATGTTGTTCATCAAACACTTGAATGAAACTGGGGCATTAGCCGCTTGAAAGGGTGCCACTACAAACTCATATTGTTCATACCATGTAACTTTAAACATATCTTGAGACATCCTCATCCCTTGATTTAGTTTTTCATTATCCACCTAAATTCTATTCATCAAGAATTTTTCTACTCACATCTACTCAAAAGAGTCAATTATCCTTGCCAAAGAATATTAGTTCTTGATTGTTGCTTGTTTAGTTGTGGATAACCAATGTAACCTAAGTGTGTCATTCCCCTTCACAAAGAGTATTATTAATTCCCATGGTGATACATTAGGACTATTGTAGCCTTTATTTAATAGTCATCTCGTTATATATATCTTCAACTCCAACAATTCCAAACAATCATTTTGTAAGGACATTTGGGAAATTTCTCAAACCCTAGCACAACTTCAATAGAAAAATGTATCTCCCTCATTGGAGGAAGTCTTCGAAAGTCTTTGACAAACGCATTTTCATATTCCTTTAACATTTGGTTAATCAAAATTTTGTTATTTCTCATTAGAAGGTATATAACATGCATAAATGTGTAAAGTTTATAAATTTAAATTAAACACCCCTGCACCTTCACCAAGGAGATTTACTATAGGGACATGGGATTGGAAGTTATCCCCTTGGTCATGTTTTATCTACCCATCACCATTAATACAACCAATTTTTTCGTTATAAAAATCCACCTTATATCAATGAGGTGAGAACCAATCTAGTATAACTAGAAAAACATATGATCTTGAAGGTAGAACATGCAATTGCATGATTAGGGATTCCATCTAGTTCCATTGCACAATTTCAATTATACATGGTGCCTCTAGCTTACTTGATTTTGACAACACACCTTTAATGACATGCAATTCTATGAAACTATGACTTATCTCTAAATCTATCAACATATACATACTAGGGTGAGAGTCAATCTTACCTTAGACCTTAGTCATTGCAGCCCAATGGTCCATGTGTCAATATTGTAATATCTCGATACATTTTTTCTAGATTCCCTACATCTCCCAATGTCTACCTCTCTACGTTTCCCAATATCTACCTCTTATATGTTATTGAGATTTTTTTCTCCACCTTTCCTCTTATGACAATCTCATAAACAATATCCCTTCTTACATTAAATAGCATCACATTATTAACCCTTTTCTAATAAAGTGAATCCCTTTCAAGATAACGTGGCATATATTTTCACCATAATAGAAAGATAAAGAGTAAAAGAAAATGTAGAATATCTTTTAAACATGATACAAAGATAAAGACTAAATGCTTGTAACATTTTTTCCTTGTGTTTACTTTTTCCTTAACCCTCTATTCAACTTCTTACATAGGTCTCTTGGGCTTACACCTTCCCATCCTTTTTCTTCTTATCTACTTTGACCAAAGTCTTTAGATCTACAATATTCAATTAATAGAAAATATTGAACTCATTAATAGATTAAATAATATTCAATTAATAGGAAATATTGAACCCATTAATAGATTGATTTATCTTTTGGCTTCTCATAAGTGAGTATGTGTCCAATAATTGTAAGTAATTGTTTCCATATTCATCAACCATTTTTTATTCCAACTATCACAGAATATGAAACAATAGAATTTACTAAAACCATAGTAGTGCTTATATAAGTACTTTTTCTTTAAGTACCTCTTGGAATTGCTCTAGGATGTTTCCTTTTCCTAGATCTTCTGATGTACTTTAATCAAAGATGCTTCATAATTTGCGTTTTAATGGTCAAATATGCTTTCATGTCAAGTTATAAATCACCACCTTATCTTTAATGTTGTCAGAGAACCATCTTATCTTTAATGTTGTCAGAGAAATCATGTAGTTTGAAATACTTTTTCAAAATGTTTTTTCATAATGAATAACCATGTTGACCCTCCTTCTCAATGTTGTGTTCCTAAACACAACATTTTTATTTGTGCAATAAATCTATCTATTTTTATAACTATTTTGTATTTAATTTCATAGCTTTGCAATAATGTATTTATTATTTACCCAATAAATCTATGTTTATAACTATTTTGTATTTTAATTTTATAATTTTACAATAATGTATTATTTTGTATTTGTGAAAAGTTTTTCTTTTAAAATGTTTTCATAAAGATTTTAATTATCACATAAAAGTAGCATGGCCTACATGTTAAGGTTTGAGTGTTTCTTTTATATAAAGGGGTCTTATATATCTCTTAATCATCTAATTTTATGTTTTTTTCTTTTAAGTTTTTAGTTTAGAAGATTAGTGATTGGTCAAGATTACTTAGATGAGGTTGGAACTCAAATCTAGTTGGTTGTCACTATAATTCTTAAGCTAGTGTCAACAATCTACAAACCAGTGTCTAGAAGAAAACTTATCTTATGACTTAGCAAGGGTTGAGACATCCACATGCTAGTCCCACTCTTTGGAAGGCTTCTACCCTCTAACCTTATCACAACTAACCAAAATATCATCAAAAATTTGTACTAGCCAGTATGTGAGACTCCACCTTAACTAATCATCTACTTCTATTATAAATAAACATTATTATACATTTAAATACTTTTCTTTTTCAATAAAAAAATGAATTGAAGATGTATTCCGGATTCTTCCATATTTTAGGAATTTAAGTTCCCAACGATTCAACTCATTCATTAAATGGTAATTAATTTATAGAGAAATTAATGAGCAATGTGATATTGTTATATATTCAGTTATTTTATTAATGTACCATGAATGCCAGGCCGAAAAGCTAAAATTAAAATGAGACCATGTGAATTTTGGCTCAGAATTCTAGGACACGAGTATTTTGCATGGAGTACAATGACATGGACGAAAGATACCCCTTGCTTTTGTTTTTTATTATAGGGACGCTGGGGCTAGGAAAACTACCCCTTGCCTAATAGGACACTTGTTAGATTTTAACAAGTCAGAATCCACCCAAGTCTTTATATCATATTCCCCTAAAGTGGACCCTCAACTCCTCTTGAAGCTTTTGTGGGACCCACATCTTGAAACTTTTGTGGGACCCGCAATGTCGGATGCTCCCTACTTGTTGGTACTCCTAGAGAAACCCTAGTAGTAGTGTTCATTTATTATGCATGTGAGTATTATAAACAATATGCTTTATTTATAAAATATTAGTATATGTCTCCACTAGTTAAGCTTTATTGTTATGAAACTTTACTTTATTTATAAAATATTAGTTTAGCTTTATTATTTATGAAAAATATCTTTGCCCGGATTTTAATTTTTTCTAATTCAGTCATCAAAATGAATTATTATTACACAAACCAATAAAATTTAAATTTGAATAAATGTAAAAACTTTATGTAAAAGAATAATTTAGTCAACCAACTAGATTCATTTCAAATTTTGAAAATTTTAATAGAATACTTTATTCTTTATCAGTTATTCTCTATTACATATATATAACCCGATTTCGTCACTGCCTACGAACCCACATATTCTCACCGTTGAAAAAGATGATATCTGAGCTTCTATTTTTACACTGCCCCTATATCAATTAGTATTTGTTTTATTTAAATATAATATATAATTTATTATATTATAGTGAACATCATTATCGTATTTTTTATTCCTATAGTAAAAAATTAACAAATTGTTTTATTTTATAATATTTTAAGATATGTTTAATTAATTTTTATTAAAAAAAACAAATTATTTTATTTTATAATATTTTAAGATTTGTCTATTTGAATTAGTAAAATTTCATTTTTATTTTAACAATGTTGATTTTCTTCTTATTCTAATTATAAAACCTAAAATTAAATGAATAACTTTTTAAAATTTATAATACTTTAACATAAAACAATTATTTTAAATATAATTAATATCAATCTTATATTGTTATAATTAAAAAATAAAAGTATATAATTAAAAAAATAAAAGTTATTGAAGAAATAAATTTAAACTTTTTATATATTTTAATATAACTATTTGTATCATATTAATATAATACAATCAAAGTGGGCCTAATGTTTAAGAACATGTGTTTTCTCTTTGAAGGTTATAGGTTCAAATTTCAAATAGGGTAAAGTATGTATACATTTGTAGATTTTAATAGTCAAATCACTACCATGTAATTTTTCATTTACTAATAAAAACAATTACACATGAAAATAAAATAAAATGATTATGATTATGGTACATATTAATATACACACCTTTGAAGGTTATAGGTTCAAATCTCAAATGGAACAATGACTAGGGTTACACGAGCGAGCTAGGGTTACACCAATATTGAACAACGGCTAGGGTTAAGCCATTACTAAACAAGCTTGGGAGTCGGGAGTTGGGTTGCGGCTACGGTTACGCTAGCCGCAACCCGAGAACTTGCAGGAAGTTGAGCTAGCACGGGCGAGGGACTCCTTAGCTAGCTCTAAGGAAATGCAAGCGACGAGGAATGGCGTGTGGCGGCGGCGAGCAAGACACTGCTGTGAGATGGGTGTGCTTGGGCTCTACGGCGGGAAGGGCGAGCGTGAGGACATGAGCGGGGCCCTGTGGCAAGTAGGGTGAGCATGAACTCGGGTGGAGGCTGCATAGTGACGGTGGAGAGAGCTTCTACAAGAGTGAGAGGCGCTCCAAGGCATTTTGGCGGCTTCAGAGTTTGGTGGCTCGCATATATGCCTCTTCTGGGCATGTGTGGCTACAAATCGGCTGACGACACATGCAATACTTCATCAGTGTCTCTGTTCTCTCTTTGAGCGTTTCTTTTCGGTTGCACGCTGGTGTCCTTTTTGCGATTGGGGGTTTCATTTTCTGTTGTTTTTCGAATCTCTTTTTGCAGCCTGCGTGCTGGTTTACATCTCTGTCATTTTTCTGGGTTTATTGGGACAGTGATAGAATGTTTTTTAGAGCATGTTCGTTGGACTTGTACTGCGTTGAGCAAGATTTTTTAGGAAGTCTTGTTAGTCATAGACTGGTTTTGTAAACAAATTATATTATTATCAATATAATGTGTAATTTTCTCAAATCTCAAATAAAATAGAATATGTATACATTTATAAACTTTAATAGTCAAATCACTACCATATAATTTTTCATTTATTAATAAAAACAATTACACATGAAAATATAAAATGATTATGATTATGGTACATATTAATATACACATCTTTTCAATTAAGGTTGAGATAAAAACCTTCAAACCTTTTGAGATATCCGCTTGAGAAAGCTTCATGATTTATATAAATAATTTGTAAATACATTTTTAGCCGAACTAGATAATAATTTAGGTGCTTGAGCATAAGTTCAAGTGATTATTTTATAAACATGTTTTTAATATGTGTAAATATTTCTTTTGTGTGTAAGTGTTTTTGAATTTTTTTGAAAGTTATATATTTTAAATTATTAATATATTATAAATGTTCATCGTAATTGGTAAAATTATGAAAATAAAGTTTTTTTTAAAGAAAATATAAATAATAATAATATTTTTTGAGTAAAAATATTATTTAATGTAAATTTTTTATAAATATATTTTTTAATTTTTTGTAATTTTTTTTTAATAATTTTTTAATTTGATTTGGCGGCTTTGTTTTTAGAGTGAAAACTTAGATGAATTTAACATTTTGAGAGTGATATGTCACGTATCTTGTAATTAACTATTTTTGAAGATGCCAAACTCTTAGAGCTTTCCAACCATATTTCATGCATGAAGTAATGTTTCTACTGAAAGCCAAAAATGATGCATGAAGTAATGTTTTCGGTAAAAGCTAAAAAATCATGTACAAAATAATGTTTTATTAAAAGCTAAAAATTATTAGTGGTTTTCAACATGTGGAATTAGAAACTATAAATGATTTATGGTTATCTCTAGAATTTGAATGTTGTTGATCATTCCTCTTAAGAACACAAAGGCTCTGAAAGTATATTGCAACTTTTGTTAGTTGTTGAATAATACATTGATCTTGCTTTGGAATATGAGGGTTTTCTTGAAAGGATGCTAAGAACACAAAGACTCTAAGAGTATACTGTAACCTTTGTTAGTTGTTGAAAAATAAATTGATCTTGCTTTGGAATATGGGGGTTTTCTCGAAAGGGTTTTCTCTAGGAAATCAATGTGTGGTGGTTGTATATCTCTATGCTATTTATTTTCGACAATTGTTTGCTTACATTTTATGCACATTCTTATCTCATTGATTAGAGTAGGAAGCATATTTTTCACCTCTACTTCCTTTCATTTGATATTAGAGCTTGATCACATTAAATCCTAGGTTTCATGGATTTTTTTTTTTTTATCTATTCTTGGTTTGAGAGCGATCTTGTGCATAAGGAAATCTTACTGTAGGGAAATGGTGAGCACATCAAGTCTAGAAATGTTACGAAAATGAGTTAAATCCCTAAATGTCAAAACCCTAGATAGGGTTGAGGCACATAATCAAACATGAGGAATAATAACACACTAACATATTATTATATTATGAAAGTACTTTAGACCATTATAATGAGATTAACCTCTCGTATTTAGAAATCGAGAGATCATATTTGTCTAAAACCCTAAATGCTAATAATAATTGGAAACCTATCTTTTAACTTTAGACACTACACTAGATTTATTACACATATAATCCTTATATTCTAAGACCCTCTCTTAAGACTTATATTAATTAAAGCTAAACTCATTGAAAGAAAACACACTTTGACCACAAACACACATATATACCAAAAACTAAAATCAACAAAATCAAGCATTCTTTAGATGCTTCTTTGAAAACAATGCTTGAATTAATAAGAATTCTTCAAGCTATTCCCTGCTCCTTCGAAAGGTATAATCTCCTAACTATAATCCAAGTTCTCAACATCATTGGACACCATTCACATATGACATATCTCATAACCGTAGGAAAGGTATGATACCAAAGTTTCATATCTCAAATCTCCTTTGAATTCTAGAACAATGATCCCCACATGCATGACTCATAACCCCAATGAGATATAGTTTCTCTAATTCAAAAGAATATCAAACTATTGAACATTCATGTATCCTCCCCTACATCACTTCCTTTCTTCGAAGAGTGGGCCTCTTAAAATGCGAACAATGCCATTTCTTTAGCAAGGTCATCACTGTTGTCAACATCCAATGTATATTCAACAATGACGACATTTGCTAATTGCTTAATCTCTCCTTTGATAACTACAAGGGGATGAGTTGTGTGACCCATCATTGTATATATCTAACTAAAACCCTCTTCAACATTAGAACTTGCATTGGTACTAATTGTAATATTACAATTCTTCCCTTTTCCATTTATCACATTATTATTTTTTATACTCTTAAACTCCAACCTGTAACTAATTGTTTCTTTTTCCAACGCTATGTTTTTCACAAACTTCATTATCTCATTTTTTTTCTTGAATCACAACACACGATATATTTATTATTATTTTAAGTCTACCCCCTCTTAAACTAGAAATCAAATAACTTTGATACCATGTTATGAAATGAGCTAGATCCTTAAATACTGAAATCCTAGATATGGTTGAATCACATAATCAAACACAAGGAAGAATAAACAGACTAGCACAATATTGTATTATGAAAATAATTTAAACCATTTTGAATGAGATTCACCTCTCTTATATAGAATTCAAGAGATCATGTTTATCCAAAACCCTAAATGCTAATAAGATCAAAAAATGTAAATGCTAATAATAATTAGAAAAAAACTATCCTTTAGCTTAAGTCACTATGATGACCTTATTACACATGTAAGCCTTATATTATACCAAGAAATGAAGACGTTGAATGACATTAACTTTGAGTTATGGGAGATAAAGATGGAGTATTTTCTCATAGATTGAGATCTATGGGTTGCACTATCCAAAAACAAACCCTCTCTTATGAAAGATGAAGACTGGGTAGTGTTGGAGATAAAGGAAAGAAGCTTAATTAGGGTTTGTTTGACCAATTTAGTGTTATTGAATGTTTCTGAAGAACCCATCATGGCAAGCCTCTTGAAGAATTTGGGAGACCTATACCAAGCTAAATGCCTAGCTAATAAACTTTTTTTCTATGGAAAAAGTTGTATGCCTTCATAATGGATAATGGTGATTTTGAATCTGAGAATCTGAATGCATTTAATACCATTATGAGATGATTTAAGTCAATTGGAGTGAACATGGATGAGGAGTATCGTTGCATTATCCTTTTGTATTTTTTTCTAGATTCATGGGACAACCTAGTAGTGGTCATTGCATTACAAAGAAATTGGTGTTTAGTGAGGTCATCGCTACTCTACTCTCAGAGGAGATGAGGTGGAAGGATTTTGAATAAACCAAGGAGGCCTTGTATGCTCATGGAAGATAGGAAGAGAAAGGAAAAAAGGGAGAGAGTGGTAGACCCAAATCTTGTAGGTCTCCTGGAAAGTCCAAAGCAAGATGTTGGAATTCCAACAAGGTCAAGCACTTCAAAACACAATGCAAGGAAGAGAAAAAGGAGAATACAAAGAAAAATAATTATTATGATGATGATTATAAAANATCATGTCAAAATGCACAGTGAATGGATTGTGTATCTTCTTTCCACATGACTTTCCATCATGAGTCATTTTTAGTGTCTGAGGAATATGATGGGGAAGGTATACCTAAGTGATGACTCTCATATTAGGATAGTTGGTTGAGGTAGAGTCTTGATCATATTTTATGATGGTGGAGTGAAGGGGATTGGTTGATTTTTCCAAATCCAGGTTTGGCATGGAACCTACTATCGGTAAGTAAGCTTAACAATATGGATGTGTATGTTGTTTTATTTAATGGAGGGTGTAAGATTGATCAAGTTGTTATGGTTCCTACTAAGGGTGTTCATGTGGGAAATCTATTTCATCTTGATGCATGCACCATTCAATGCAATAATTATTGAGTTCCTATAGTGAAGAGATCCATGGGATCTACACCTTTGCAATTAAAATCAGTAGTAAAGAGGAATGTTGTATCTACTTCTATTGGTTGTACTTTCTAGGTACCTAAATGAGCTATTTCTTCAGAGAGAAAGTTATGTATAGAGAATACAATGATATGGCACCAAAGATTGTTCCATATAGGTGAGAAGAGCCTACATTCCTTGAAAAACAAAAATCTTGATGAGGGATTGATTGATTGTACTCTTAAATTCGATTTCTATGAGCATTGCACATATGTAAAATAAAATCATGTTCAATTTTATTCTAGTTCTCACAAATCTTTGAGGTTGTTGGACTTGATTCATTCTGATGTATTTGGTCCTGCTAAAGTTCCTTGAATTTCTAAATATTTATATTATGTATCATTCATTGATTATTATTCTAGAAGGACATGTATGCATTTTCTTAGTAGTAAATTTGAGGTCTTTAATCGGTTTAAGAAGTTTAAGGCCCTCTTGGAAAATTAGATTAATAGAAAGATTTAGCTTTTAAGGAATAATAATGTTGGTGAGTTTTTTTCTACATAGTTTGACAAGTTCTGTAAGGATAACGACATAGAAAGACATAAACTGATTCCATATACCCCTAAGAAGAATGGAGTTGCAGAACACATGAACATGACATTGATGTAGAGGGATAGGATTATGCTTAGTGGAACTATCTTAGAGCATAATTTATGGGCAGAAGTGGTTGTTATTGAATGTTATATGATCAACAAGTCTTCCACGTCAGCTCTTATGGATAAGACCCCTATGGAGGTTTGGGTGGGTAAAATTCCCTTACTTCAACATCTTCATGTTTTTGGATGTGAGGCATATTCTCATGTGCCTAAGGAGAAGTGGTTGAAGGTTGATAACAAGGTAATGAAATCTATTTTCATCGACTTTGTGACTAATGTGAAAGAGTACAAGTTTTGGGATCTTATGGATAAGAAAGTTTTGTATAGAAAACATGTTATTTTAAAAGAAGTTAAGTCTTCTACCACAATTGTGCAACCACAACATCAGATGAGAAGAAGTTAGTTGTTCAACTACAACCCAAGAACAAGAATGTTGAACTAGAAAATTAACTAGAAGTTCACAATAGACCTAATGAGGAGGAGAGATTAGAGAGTTCAAAACATGTAATGATCCCAAGCCAAATTCTTTCTTGGAATCACTAACTACTACTAATTTATTGATTTATTAAGTGCATACAAGATTCATCAACACATGGAGATCACAATATATTCAAGATGTAGAAG
>SNQJ01S0091145.1:97369-115772 GCA_010110895.2 Picea sitchensis | reverse complement strand
TATGTTTATTGGTTCCTCTGTAAATAGTTTTCTAGAGACCACAAATGCTACACTTGCTGCCATGCACCCTATTCATTGTACACGTCAGCGACAAGTGGAAGTTCAATTTGATATATCAACTTTATTGGGGTTCATAGTTGTGGCAGCTATACTATTGTTCTTGTTGAGACCAAGACGGCCCAAACCAAAGATCAATTGAAGTAGGTTGTCTTCCATTTACTGCGAATGCACTGTACGATACGAAGGCAGAGTTGTTACTTCATGGCAGCCATTTATCATGCAGCCATGACTCTAGTTTTGTTTCATTCGAATGTCAAGCTTTCAGTTACCTTTAATAACTTATTGCTGATATTGAATGGGGTGAGGAAGAACTTATGTGAGGAGCCTTTTGGTTGGAAGCGATATTTTCAATTGTTATTTTTGTAACAATTAAGATTACAAAGAATATATGTATCGATGTGTCCAGAGTTGTCTTGTGCATGTCTTAAATGATGTTTGCACTGCATAGTTATTATGGTATTTGACATTCACTTGGCATTTTTGAAATCCATGGCTAACATATTGGAATGCTTTTTCACAATCTCGGCAGTCAGTCCTTATGATGTTTCTAAAAGCCAAAGATCAATTCTGTTTCCCAATCACTATCCAGAACTGTTTTGGGGATGCACAGACGGTCTCTCCTTTTTCTAATTGAAGTGGGTAAGTGGTAAAGATATATGCCTCTGTGGATTAGCTAATAACGAATCATAGTTAATACTGTGAGTATATACTTGAAGAGTCAATAGATGACATATTCCAATGATTGGACTACACATTAAGAGCACACTAAAGGTGCTTCGATTTTATTGTAACGTAAAACTTGAACTCTATGGTATCATTAGATGATTATGATCTTTCCGTACCCTTCGATGACATACTATTTGTTTCTGCCTTCTGACCATGGAATTTGTGAAATATCTGTAACCATGACTGACAGCGTGTTTCAACTCTAGTCACAAATAATCTAAATCAACATATCTTTTTATCCTCATTGGTCTAGTCTTTAAAATTTACACAAAATGGTCTCTTTCTTTAATTGATAGAATGCAGTTGTCAAAGACCACAATATTGTATTGTATTATTGTACTAGCAAAATGGAAGTATTTCCACTTATCGGGTACAATTTGGAATGAAGAAAAAATAAATTTTATGATTTACAACAGTAAAGCTCAACACAAGTTGGGCATTCTTTTCTTAATTCTTTGTAAGTAACTATTATCAACAATATATAATCAAATTTGATTAGTGCATCCCAATCATTTCTATCATTTATGGAGCATCGTTTCTTTGTTAGGCAGGYATATTCAAAATTTGAAAGTTTGTTATATCCTAATACTCCCTTTTTCATAAATATAGCTATCTTTAAATAATTAGGTTGAATGTTTATAAATTTTTTCTAAGAAGCCTCAAGTGAACCCAATCCAGAATTCTGATCAATTTTCTGAGCATCTGCGTTGGTTTAAAATGGGGCAAAACCCCTGGGGTAAGACTCTGAAATGCATATAACTTTGATCCATGCAAAACTCATACTACCTTTGAAAATCTGGCCGGATTCAAGCCCATTTTTTTGCCTGAAAAACGAAACTCGCGAGGGAAGATTGCTCCTAAGTTTGCCTTAGCCTACTCCTTTTAACTAGAGAAAAAAATATAGTTTTATTAAAAATAAACAAAATTACATAATCCTCAAGTGAACTTATTAAAGCTTATCATGATTAATTTGTCAAACAATTTAAATTAGCATATATTTATCATTCACTATAATAGTGTATGTAAGGCTTTGATATTTATATTTGTAATTATATAGTCAGTGTTGCTAAACCATGGAAAAATTATATAGCAATTGTCCTAACGTCTCTTTAATTTTTTTAGTTTAATAGTGATGTTTACATAATAGAATTTAGTGTTGAAATATTGTAATGCGAAGAATATTCTAAATATAATTGAGTTATTATCTTATAGACCAATCCCATTTTGTGGATTAATCATGTCAGGGCTTATATATGACCAAATCCCCTTTTGTGGATTCGTCAAACCCTAATTAAATGACTCTAATTGAGAAGTCGGCCCCTAGGGCTAATTAAAGTGGTTTTAGCCACTACTTGGAGAAGTTGGCCCCTAGGGCTAATTAAAGTGGTTTTAGCCACTAGTTGGAGAAGTTGGCCCCTAGGGCTAATTAAAGTGGTTTTAGCCACTAGTTGGAGAAGTCAGCCCTGCTTGATGAAAAGACACAACCCTAGCGCTCCTCAGCTAGTATAAATAAGAGAGGCTAGCACCTCGTTCTCACACTCACTCAAGTCACTCATTTAGTGCGCAAGGCGCATTGCTCAGTCTTGGATATTCTCTAGTGTTTGGTCTTTTATCTTGGAATTGTTTTGACAATCTATATTAATGAAGTTTTTGCCGGGGTTTCTCCCCCATGAGGGTTTCCCAGGATAAATGTTGTGTACCTTGTGATTGTGTTTCTCTTAGTGATCCCACTTATGCTATTATTGTCTAGTAAATTGAAAAGAACTTAATAGAAGCTCTAAATATAACATGGTTTTAGAGCTTGATTGAATAGAGCACCTTTCACCAGGTAACCAAAAACATCACTGTTGTCGTACAAGAAAATTAGGGCTTTTGTTGGAAGAGAATTTCAGCCTAAAAGCCATCTAGGGAAGTGTGCCCTAGCCTAACAAACTCATTGGCAACTTGAACACACCTTTTCAATGGCCATAACCTCCGGAAAGTGAAACCTTAGTTTTCACTGGTACTAGAAAACTAGAAACCCAGATATTTGTTTTGTTGTGAACACCTTGAGTCGGTATCTGGTAGAGCCCAGACATGTTCACTTTGTTGCTGCAAAACATGTGATGGGATACCTTAAGGGTACGTTGGAATTTGGTCTTTGTTATAATGGAGATCATGACTTTAGATTGATTAGTTATACTGATTCAGATTAGACTGTAAGTGTTTCTGATATAAATAACACTTCAGGATGTTGTTTCAATTTGGGGTCAGCCATGACTTCATGGCAGAGCAGGAAGCAATCCAGTATTTCTCTCAGTACGATGGAAGCAGAATACATTGCAACATGTTCCGCTAGTTGTAAAGCCATATGGCTTCGAAAGTTATTGACAGGTCTATTTGATCTGGAGATGGAAACAACCATGATTTTATGTGATAACCGGAGTTGTATAAAGATGACAGAGAACCCTGTGTTCCATGACAAGTTGAAGCACATAGAAATCCGATATCACTACATTTGTGATATGGTGCAGAGGGGAGCTATAAAGTTCCAATATGTTGGCATAGATGAGTAGGTTGCAGATGTGTTGACTAAGCCTCTATCACGTGTAAAGTTTGAATACTTTCGAGACAAGTTTGATATAGTCCGAAATAACCTTCCTCGAAAGGGGAAGTGATACTGATGATACTATGGTATCCTAACAAACAACGGGTAGCTCAGTTATGATTTTATATCCTAGGGGACTGTTCATCCCTGAACATCTCTCGAAGGTCTGGTAAGGATGGTCTGTCAAAGTACCTGTGCATGTATATGCCAGTTGTGGTTAGTGGTGGTAGCTCCGTTAGGATTTTATAATCCTAGGGAATCTTATGATTCTTGGGTAGATCCCGAAGGTCCGGTAAGGACAGCCTATCAGAGTACCACGTGGTAGCTCTGTTAGGATTTTATATCCTAGGGAATCTTATGATTCCTGGGCAGATCCCTAGGCACTGTGAGAGTACCACAAAATGATGTTACACCTGCTTCATTCTATTACCCTATGACGATGATGTTGTTATCTTAGCCTTGTGCTGATGATGTTGTTGTTCCAACCTCGTGTTGTTGATGATGTTGATGATGCTGTTGTTGATGTTGTTGTTGTTCTAGCCTCGTGTTGTTGATTATGTTGATGTATGAACCTAGTGCTATTGATGTTGTTACTATAGTTTTATACTAACTGATGTTGATGTTTCAAATTCCAACTCCATGCTGTGAACGATGATGATGATGTTATTCCAACTCCATGCTGTGAATGATGATGTTATTGATAATGAAGAAAAACTTTCGATAATTTATAGATATGCCAATCAATGTTCCAGATGCTGATGATGTTGTTGTCCTCTTTCTCTTTCTCCTGATGATATTGTATTGTAGAATACTCTTCTTGTTAAGGGGGAGTGTTGAAATATTGTAACTGCGAAAAATATTTTAAATATAATTGAGTTGTTATCTTATAGATCAACCCCCTTTTGTGGATTAATCATGTTGGGATTTATGTATGACCAAATCCCCTTTTTTGGATTGGTCAAACCCTAATTAAATGATGCTAATTGAGAAGTCGGCCCCTAGGGCTAATTAAAGTGGTTTTAGCCACTAGTTGGAGAAGTTGGCCTTGCTTGATGAAAATACACAACCCTAGCGCTCCTCAACTAGTATAAATAAGAGAGGCTTGCGCCTCATTCTCACACTCACTCAAGTCACTCATCTAGTGTCCAAGTGTGGAGGTAGCTACAGTTGCAAGAAGGATAGAGAGGTGCATTGCTCAGTTTTGAATATTTTCTAGTGTTTGGTCTTTTATCTTGGCATTGTATTGACAATCTATCTTAAGGAAGTTTTTGTTGGGTTTTCTCTCCCATGAGAGTTTTCCAGGATAAAATGTTGTGTACCTTGTGATTGTGTTTCTCTCAGTGATCCTGCTTATGCTTTTATTGTCTAGTAAATTGAAAAGAACTTAATAGCAACTCTAAATTTAACATTTAGTGTATTATTAACCCCTCTTAAATGAATAATGATACCTCTTATAGTGAAAGAAGATGATGAATTAGAAAATTATAAGAATGTAATAAATTACTTAGAATGGTTTTATGTGATATGCATTTTTTTTAAGCTAAAAAGAGAGGAAACTTCTATTATATCACAATATAGTACAAAAAAAAAAATGAACACGGGGGTTTGCCAAAATGAGGAAACTAGACCCCTAAACCCTGTTCAGGCCAACAATAACCATCACAAAATTAGAGTTTTATCCAATGTTCCACATATAATCTCGTAACTACTAGAGCCAAAGTTTAATTGGCTAAGAGCCGATATGAAGCTAAAGAAGAGAAAAAACATGACCAGATTCAAAGCACGCCTTCATAACCTACTAGTGATCTTGAACATGATTATTCCCCCGGGAAGAATGATGTCAGGGGATGGCTTCCTGCTTCCTCCTTTGTGTGACATCCATATTGGGGCCTTGGCGTGATGTCCCTCGATCTTTGTTGATCCTCTTCACAATCTTCATCCACCATGATGGGGCACTGGAATGAGCATGGTGGGCTCTAGTTAGCTGAACCGCTCCCTTGTTTCTCCCGACTGTGGCCTATCTGAGTCACCTGAAACTTGATACCATGCTGCGCCCAACAATAGAGTTCAAATTTCCCTTCCAAGACATGGATTGCATGGAGGAGCTCACCGTGCTCACACTTGGATTTGTTGATAGCCTGACCAACCAAAGCCTTAACCAACCAATCTGTTTCCATCATCCTAAAATAAGGAGCCTATCGTGTTGTCGACACCCTCTAGTATCTCAGGTTCCTAGAATTCCCTCAACATAGAATACATCATGATCCAAACATGGGTCATTGTGAAGTCTTCTTTTTCCAGAGCAAACCTTTTTGTCCAGAAGCGCATATGTAGACCCGCTGAGTTGAAGAAATAGGGGCCCTCAAACACTTTGTCTTGTTCCCATGGCTCCGTAAAAACTGTTGTGAAGAATCCTTTTGACCCCAACTGAAGATCTATTTGACCCTTAACCTTCCATCTAGACATTATCCAAAGTTGTAGGTATTTCTTTGAAGCCCAGATCCCCATAAATTTCTCGTTTAAGGTGTGATCTCACATCCATTGAATGTAATTCCCAATCCCAGTTGAGGTAACCTCATACTTGGGATTCTCACTTTTCATAGCTAAGAAGCGATTATGCAACTGCTTTTTATGACTTAGCAGGTTTTCCTCTTTCACGTCCTTATTTTGGGTCTCTGTATGCCCATTGCAGACCCCACCCATCTCGACATCCTCGTCCATGACTTTAGGGATACCTTTGATTTCTTCTTTAAATGACTTTCGGGTCGCCCCTGATGACCCTTTCTATGGAGCCTTTCCTGTCTTGGGATCTGACATCCCAAGAATCACAACCCACCTACTTCGATCTCTACCCTCCTCTCCCCCTACTAGGGATCCCAAGCCTACCTGAGCATGCAGAACCCTAGAACCTCAACCTGCACCTTCCACCTCCATTTTTTTGCTCCTCCAGTTCAACTTCCACATGATATGCATTTTATTAATATGATACATGTAAATACATGATCTATGACCGTTGGATTCATCTTCTAAGAGGTCTATTGGACTCTCGATGACAATTTCTATTTACTTGTGACTTTTCATATTCCTTTTCAAATGAATAATACAAAATACCATAACCCTAACAGATTAGGTTTCAACATTCCCCTTCCTAATCTGAATGGGTGTATGTGAGTCTAAATAGAGAGATGAAATCTGGAAGTGGACAACTGCCTATGGCTCAATGTGCTCTTTGAATCTGGTGGTTTTGGGATGACCACAAACCAAATGGCTCGTAGAAGCTGATGTTTTCTATTAAATGATGGTTTAAGAAAGACTTTGGAACTTGGCTCTAAGTCTTAGTGATTCCGAGAACATTTTCTAAGTTAGCTAGAAGCTGATGATTTATGCTAATTGGAAGTACTCTCAAATGGTGGTTTAAAGATGACCATAAATTATTGTCTAGTAGAAGTTGTGAGTATTCTACTAAATGGTGGTTTAATGAAAGACCGCAAACCAAATCATGCTGGTTGGCTTTGATGTTGGCTCGCTTGTTTCTGCTCTATTGATAGGACTTTGAAACTTGAAGCTTGGCTATCAATCACTGATATTATCTCCTATGTCAAGTATAAGGTGAGAAGATAAAAATATTTCCATTGCAAGATGTGTTAAAAATCGATATGAATTCTTCGGTATGACCGATATATCTTCTTGGCTATTGATGACCATTGCCAAGAAGTGATCCACCCATAGTTATTTTTTACTCTTGCAGGTTTTTTACGTTTGAAACATCTGTGTGAAGGATGATTATTCTTTTGACACTGCTCACAAGGATGAAGATCAAAACACTGATCTTCCATGTGGGCAACTCAATGACAATGTTGACATTTAGGAATATGTTATTAAATTGGAGTATGTGAAGATGAATTTTTGTGAAGAAATTTAGCATTTTGGAACTAGATTGGTTTGGAATAATTTGGAATGTGAGAGGTCACTTCCATCTTGTATCCAAGACATGTTCTGCACTTTTTTTATGATTTATTCCCAAGGTCTCATGATGGGCTTGGAAAGTGTAAGCATAACTTGTTTATGAAAAACTTCATCTTCATCTTCATTTGAATATGCTTTTGAAGTAGTGAAGTGGTGTCAGAGAGTTGATGTTGATCATATGCTTGCTGTTGATGGTAATCAGTCTCAAATCCAAAAAGAGAATTGTTTTGAAAAAAAACTAGTTCATAATGTTAATTCTTTTGTTGCATTTCATCTTTTTAGAGTTGTGATTTAAGATGGAGAAATTCGATTTTGTCTTGCTAATCTTGTAAACAAATTAGAATATTAGTTAGAGTTGCTTTGTCAATTGTGACCGTATTGTCCACAATAGAGAGAGTATTGACTCTATTGTCCACAATAGAGAGTATTAGAGTATTTTGTAACTCTAATAACTCAATTTGAGCCATTTAAAGATTGACTTAGACCTCAAAGGGTTTCTTTCAATTCCACACTTTAACAATCATACTCAACAATTCAACAAATGGAGGATGTCAACTTCTAGTGAAAATGCACCTATTTACAAGTACAAAGTACAAATAAACTTTAAAAAAACTATTTGCAAGTTACAATTGCTTTGGGTATATTGGGCTATGATATTTTACTGTACAAAAAAAAACTTTTCAAGTTACAATTTCTTTGAGTATATTGGAGTATGATATTTTACTGTAAAAAAAACATAAGGGTGTTAAACCACAAGTAGCATCATGTTCATGCATCTACATCTTCTGGGCATGCATCCCCCGATTAATTTTTCCAAATCCTATACTTACAAGGAGGATGATGACGACCATCCGTGATCCCTTTTCTAGAATCCGAACCCTACTTTCAACTAATCTTAACACTTCAAATTCTGCGAGGTTGAATCTGGTACGACAAAAAGTGCAACAATATTTTCGATTGGAAAAACTCTCGATGCATGGAAAAAACTCACAGAGAGCTTACTTCGTAGCAATCAACCTCTAGCGTGTAGCATCTAAATTGCATATCATACTTGTGTTCCAATAAAAAAAATCGACCTTAAATCAATATCGTTGAAGAGTATTTTATAAAAGCCGCATTCGTTGGACATTGAACTATCCGTAGAGTGTCAAAGTCTTTGATTTATTGCACTCAAATCCATAGAATTGAACGTAGAACCAAGACTATTTACTGGAATCAAGAGTAATGTACTTTTGTGCAGCTTGGACATTCTCCACGCCTTTTGTTAGGTGGAAAACATGCAGAGTACAGCGTTCTGCAGCAAGGCGTATAGGTGTGGTTCCATTCTGCAATCACTGGTCTTAAAGCAGGGAGGTATGAAGTAACAGTGATAGCATTCACCATTGCAACAGACCTAAGTTAAGGCCTCCTAAAGCTCCTTTGCGCACATAACTAGAGTCGTCACGCAAAGAAGACAACAAAATCTCTGAAAAATTGTAAGGATTTTCGCTCCTCGGCAAGGTAGCTCCAGACAAGTTGTGCCGAGGGTTTGTGGGCAGTGAGAACCTCCATAATGGGAATTACTCGATAGCTATTTTTCACTTTAGCAAACCCTTACTTCCCAGTATTTTGTCTTTCGAAATTGTCAACTTGCTTATGGTTCTTGCTTCATGCCAGGTTCACCACGCTTCCGCTGCGCGATACTTCTGGTTCTTGGTTCACAGATTCTCAACCAATTTCGACTCTTCACATCCTCTTTAAGAAGATCCTGTAGCTCAAGTTTGTGATTTGCTGCGGAGATCAAATATCATGTAGAGCTAGCTACTTGATAACATTTTCTAGTATAGTATGACATCTTAACAACTTTTTCTAGTCTAAGTGGTGTCTTCCCTCGCCACCTCATTAGAACAGAGTTTATCTAGGCCCCATAAAAGCAATGAGCTTGCCATCACAACCTCACTAGTGTTGTGTAGAATTTAGTAAGCAAGACATCAAAAAAAGCAATAAGTTACTTCCAAAAGTATAGGTGAGCCATACCTCCTAAATCTTATGTGTTTATTTGGTTATCTATGTTGTATTCCTCATAGACATGTTGCATGTTTGTGTGAAAGTATATGAGTAATGAGTGATTTCCATCTATAGTCTGTGATAAGGTTAATTTTCAATTTAATTTGTGATTAAAAATGCATAAGGTGTTACATAGATGATGATAGTTACACAAAGCCATCACAAATAAAAGACACGAAGTATGAGATAATCCAATATGAGTGTTGGTTAGTGGAAATTAGTTGCATATAGGGGTTAAGCAAAGTTCTTATTTGTTGCCTACTAGTTTTGGTATTTATATTGACAAGTTGGAGGGTTCCCTAGAGGAAACAAGTTTTGCAAGGACAATGGTGGCATGATTAGTCACCATCCTCTAATATGTAGATGATATTGTTCTTTTATAACAAGGAGCACCTCTGTCTTGATGCACAACTAAGAATTCCTAAAGGATTTTGTACCAACTTAGGGTGTTGCAAACATAGATAAAACACATGTTATACTCATTAAATCAAAACAAATCAAATATCCTTATTTGTTTACGATAATAATAACTTGGAAGAGGTCCATTTTTATAATTTTCTTGCAATTGATTGTTATCACAAGCTAAATTGGAACTATAGTATTTAGAAAATAATCAATGGAGGTTGGATTTGGGCAAAAAATATCTTTGATACCCTTGTTACCCCATATTATTTAACCCTATGAAGTTTGGGGATGTAATATTGACAAGGAAACCTAGAGGAAAATTGAACAAATTTAGAACATTTTTTTGTTATTCTTCTTGGAATACAATTCGTCCCACCCTCAAGCCCATAAGCAAGAATGAGATTGTTGGTGCCTTGCTAGCCCCATCAACAATTGGCTCACAAAGAGCCCCAATCAACAATCGGCTCATAAAGAGAGAACATGTCACACACGTGATTTGAAACTTGGTGGAGAGGATAACTTTCCTCTTTTGACCCACTAGAGCTAGACCCAATTGAAAAATTTAGAACCATTTTATAATAAATAACCTTAAAATTAAATGCAATACACCTTATTTAATCCTCCTTTTATAAGTTGGATTCCCATCCATTGGGAGTTAGGCTATGATCAAGTACTTAATGTACGTGCATAAGCTCATTAACATGAAGAATGAAGATATCTATAACCACGTCAAGCATTAGTAAAAGCTACCGAAGGCTCACAGGAGGCTGGACTAGAGACTTAGTGTTTTGGTTAAACCATTAGGGAAAGATGGAGGATGAAACCCTTCAACAAATCAATATCGTTAAAATCACTATCATCACCAAGCTTAAGGAGAGTATGAGGAGCGACATGGAGATTGAGAATAAGAGAGTTGAGTTATTACGAAAAAAAACCATTTTACCCAAGTAAAAGGTTAAAGCTATCTTTTTATTGTTGCTATATCAATATAAATAACTACGACAAAGATGCAAACAAATTCACATGAGCTTAATATTAAAATTGGACATTAGACAAAATCTAAAACACCTTGGCATGGAAGAATTTATAAAAGTTGTGAGACAAATAAAGAAGAGAATGAAAAACACACTATCTTGGAATGTGCAACATCCAAAGACATTAGATCCAAGCTTCAAAACATTTGCAATTAGATTGGATTCTATAAGTTATTAACCCATAAAAATTGAAGGGAACTTATAAATTTCATTTCCAAGTTATATAGTCATAGAAACAACATGATAAATCAAAGTGATTAATTTAAAGTATCGCTCTAAGAGATCAAAGTTGGTCTTAATGAATGATAATCACCCCCCTCCCCCCCCCCCCAAAGGATTGGGATTGGANGCGGGGAGAGAGGAGTTTTTCCTCTTCCACATATTCTAAGGAAAACTTCTTGGGATTCCCTCCTCTTCCACATATTCCAAGGAAAACCTCATGAGATTCCCCCCTTTTCCATAGAATATTCGAATGGAGGGAAACTCAACCTCCAATTGTAGTAGTGGTTCATAACCTTGAGGCACTTAACTAGATCTGAACTTGTGATCTAAGGCCTCCTTGTCAACAACATGCCTTGTTTGGATGGTTCAACTAACTGAGGTAATGCTCAGGGATTCCTTGGTGTTTGTACACACACACACACACATTTCCAAGGAAAAACGTGTAATCGATTTATTTCTTGCTAAAATGGTGACATTACATTTAGCAAGTGTTTAGTGACACAACCAAAAATCATTGTTAACAATGTTTGGTATCCTATGTTCATATACGTTTGGGACCATTACCAAAAGTATATGTGAGCTATACCAAAAAAGGTTGAATGCCCTTCACAATCTATCATCTAGAATATAGATAGTTTGAAATCAACTACAGAGTATAATATGACTATTTGAATGACTAGTATTAGGAAGGATAGCACTGACCCCATCTTGAACTTCATTGATAGCAAGAAAACTTGCTTCACCATCAACTGTTTATTTGGACAATCAATTCACTAAGACATTTGATTCTCTAAATATGAGTGCATGAATATGAGTAAAAACTAGAGCTTTGAGTATTCACTTGACCAATGAGGTATTCAATTCCCATATTATAGTTTCTAGTTTGACTAGAAACCCAACCTAGGACTAGCCTAGAGTCCTTTAATATTTGGAGACCTGTGATGTCCATTTTAGCAGGTAACCCCACTAGAATCAAAATGAAATTGACCTTCTTGATATTGTTACTTCCATAACCAAGTCCACAGAGAAAGGAAAACTAGCGAGGCTCCTTTAAAAAGAGGACTCACCCAATGCTACACATGTCTAGGTATCTATTTGAAGCTCCAACACAATATCCCTAAGGCCTCTCTTTATCAATTTCCAACATACTAGCCTATCTCGAAGCCTTATTTATCACCTCAATCCTCGTACTCTCATAATGATTTTGTTTTTTGAAGAAAACTTGCAATGAAGATAAATTGAGATCCTTGTAAATCATACCATTCCTTGACAACCATATGGCCTAGAAAACTATAAAGGGAATACATTTGTGCTCCATAACCAATCTATCCTCCAAAGATGCTTTGAGTGCTTCCTCTATGAAGTCTCCTTCCCAAGAGCCTTCCTCTCTTGTCATGGTATTTGCTACTACCTAGACCTCTTTATAATAATGACAACATATCAAATAATGGTAAATAACCTCTATAGTACACTTACATAATGGACCCATGCTTGGCCTTATAAATGATTGTTTCATTAGTGTATCCTAGGTAAGTACTTTGCTGCAGATTTCATCCACATACAAAGTCTCATTTTTAGTGGGGCTTTGATGCACCAAATCTTGGACCACCACCACTTTTCTTCGATGACCCGACCTTCAATAAACATCATTGTGTACCCCAATATCCATATGTAGCTACCCCATATGGGGTTTTTGGACCAAACTAGAGGATCCTCTTCATCATTAATTTTAACAACACTAGAGTCATCCATTGAGTATAACCAGGCCACTCCAATGCAGCCATTGAGTATAACTAGGCCACTCCAATGCTTGATCTCTCATCAAAGCAAGATCTTCTACTGACTTCTAGCATTCTCTCCAAAAAGTGTCATTGCTTCATTGTGAATCAATGAAAGAGAATACATTGTTGTTTCTAATATTATTAATTATGGATGTATTGTGTCCATTTCCATATTAATCTAGGGGTCAATTCCAATGTGAATTTAAGTCCCATTTCCAATTTTCCATGTGAGCCAGTACCAACGAGATAGATAGAATAAAATATTTCCAAACTATAGAGGCATTTCGAGCCTTCTTGAAAGGGGTTCTAATCCATGTTTTAAGAGTGGGAGTCTCTACATACTTTTGTATTAACATTCTCTGCAACTTGTCCTCTCTAGTTAATAATCTCTAGAGGCTATTTGCAGCAAACACATTTCCAAAGAGAAAAAAATTCTCGAGCCACCAATGCTTGAGATTTTTTGGCATTGCTAGTTTGTCTCATCTCACTAGAGTCGTGTTCAACTTCTCTTTTTTTATAGTCTAAAGGAAACTAAATATATTTTTTCTTATTTGATTGAGAATCCCTTTAGTAATGCACGAAAGAGAGTGTTAGTGCACCAAGATGGCCTCTAAAACTTCTTTCACTCCCCAAGGGAGATCCATTTGGTATATCACGATGAAACTCTTATTTTAATGTCATTGTAGAGCCATAACCAGTCATGGAACCCATTCTTATTTCCCTGCAAGGGAAAACATATATATTTAAGTGCTGAGTGAAAATCCATTCATTAAAAAGCCGGTGAACCCTTTATGACATTGTCTTTCTCCTATATAGACGTATGAAATAAATGGAATATATTTTCATTCACCTCCATACCAGTGGATTTACAATACAACTCAAGGACTGGGTGAAAAAATTGAGCATCTCTTTCGATGGAACCATCTTCAAATAGTAAGACATCATCAATGAATAACAAATGGGTTAAAATTATGTTCCGACCTAGTGTTATCCTTTTGAGGATTTAATTGGATCTCTCATGTATATTAGTAAGAATACAAGAGGAGAGAGGGGAAATCCTTACCTCAATCCTCTGGAGGGATGGAGGAAATAACTAATAGAAAAATTAATGGGTAATGAAAAGGAAACACAAGAGTAACAACCTTCCTCCCAATTAACAAATTCACAATTAGATCTAATGTGTAACATCAATCTAATAATGACCAACTTAATTTCTCTCAAGAATTTGAAAGGTCCAACATGGTTATGATGAATGCATGAATCTTCCTTACCTTGATTGAGTGGAGTCCTTCCTTTGAAATACCTATTGCTTCATGGAATTTCCTATCATTTAGGAAGCCAAACTAATCACATGATATAGTAAGTGATAGTATGTGTTTAATCCTTATAAATATTATCTTCACAATGATATTATAAACAACATTACATATAGATAAATGTACAAAATCGTCAAAGGTCTCATGATCATCTTTGTTAGGTATCATGGGTAGGAAGGTGGTGTGTATGTCACCTAGAACCTTCTCGTCTTTCCTTGATTCTTCTACCACCTTCAAAATATCACTCCCCAACAATTCAAAGGATCCAAAAAAGAATTTGATAGGCCAACCATCCAGCCCAGGGCTCATCTTTTTGGAATGAGTCTACAACCTCTTCAATTTCAACCAAATATATTTAAGTCTCGATTTTTCCCATGATTCCTTAATCTATGGAAGAAATCATACATATTCAAAATTGTCCTATATTGGCTCCATAAATAACATTTTAAAGTGATTGGTGCCTACCTTAACATTATCTTTAAATTTGGTGACCAATTCACCCTCTTCATTTTTATGTTCCATACGGTATTTTTGTTCTCTCATTTTTACATGGCTCTAAATTTTTGTTTTTTGTTTTTATCACATTGGGCCAACCCTGTAGCTCTACTCTTCTAGCACCATTTGGATTCCTCCCAATCCATAATCTCCTTTTTGTTGGATTCCAATAACTTCTAGTAATCTAACCTTTTTTTGAGAATATCCCACTCACATTGGACCCAAATAAGCACGATCTCCTCTTCAATTTTTCAAATATGACTTTAGGAATCTTTGTATTTTACCTTGGCCCATTCAATAGTTCTATTCTTTACTCTTTTAAAGTTATCATTAAAATAAAACATAGCAATGGCCTCAAGACCCACATCATAATGCTTCCACTCATCCTAAACCAATTCTAGAAATTCCAAGTCTTCGAGACAAAATGGATTAAAATTAAGTGGGACTAGAGGTTTTCTCTTCCCTCCCAATTTGGAGAAAAAATGGGACATGACTAGGAACTCCTCCATATCCAATCCATGATTTGTTTGTTTCTTCTTCAACAATCACATTTTTGCCCTAAAGAAATCTATCTAATAATTTTGAAATCCTCCCTAGACCTAAATGCTTATTTCTCCTTGTAGGCTTAGAGATTAAGGCTTCTAAGTTACAAAGGCTTGATTCGTCTATCGTATGGAGTAAAATATCAGCCAAGGGATCTTTTATTCCATTCTTCCCCACACTTCACTTCAATTCAAAATTAAGTTCATGTCCTCCCCTCGTTGACATTATCATTCCTTACTATAGGATCATAAAAAGAAGCATCCCAAAAATATTTCCTCATTTAAAAAGGCCCATAAATGTTAATGAAATTAAAGGCTTTACCTAACTCATGGGAATACAATTTTGCACAAATTGTTGAAGGAAGCAAAGTGGTGTTCTTGAACTACAAGGACTTGCACCATCCCAACACCAATCCTCCAAATTGTTCCTCAACATTGATACCCTCAAAAATTTAACCAGGGAAATAATCCCAAAAAAACCCATTGGCCTTGGCTACCTCTAAAATAATCTCTTAAGGGATCTACTCTTATGGGATCTCTTGTAATGCTCCATTTTGATTTAGGCAACGAAACTGCATTATGACCTATTTTGTATTTCTTTTCCTATTATTCATGGAACTACGTTAGAACAAATGAATTTTATTGTATGGACACATGGAGCTACGTATATGAAAAAGTTATATATAGTTATTGTTTATGTCATTAATAATGGTTGTTTTGCAATTTACTTCAAACACACAATATTTAAATGAATTTTTTTTGTACGTGGATACTAGTATAGATGATATGTTGTAATGAGTCAATATCTACAATCCACAAGGTAAACAAACTAGTTTGTTTACACTGTTTGTTGATAAATAACATGACAATCACACATAGGTAGTTATATAGTTATACACGATCTTGTGTTTTAAGAAACTAACCTACAGGTTGAATGGGTTAAGTGATATTCACATAAGTGTGATACTAAAGTGACATGGATGTCAAGGACATCTGAAGATAAATGGTATGTGATGAAGCATTATTTTGTTGTTTAATTATTGGTTCAATACATTGCTATGATATTTGGACAAATGCAAGTTTTATAGGAAGCATAGTTGATCAAAATGATTATTCGATGGCAAAGATTCAAGAACGACAACAACGACATAGTATGGTCAATGATAGGGTGTTGATCCTAGTTCTATCAGGAGGGTTGAAGGTGTTGGACATCGTTTATCCTCTGAAACCTGGAGTCATGGGAGGGTCGAGTTAAGCCACACTCCCCCTAGGTATGTGATGTCGATTTCTAGTCGTCTGTTGGGGAATCTTGGTTGAGATAGTTGGCACTTTTGTTTATGGGTTCTATATGGGGTTAGGTCAATGTAGTTGACGCTCCAATATAGTTCAACAAAGGAAAATATAGGATGTGGAAGATGAGAATGGGGTAGGGAGGAAGGGTGATTTAGAGTAGGCTATTGGGAGTTAGAAATGCAAACTTGATTCCTTTCTTGGTTCTCTTTTGTGTTTTAACTACTTGCTTAATTCATTTATGACGATCTCGGTGTAATGTTCAACTCATATTGGATATTTTGACTCATTTAATAAGATTTATGAATGTTGTGTTTAAAGAGATTATTGTCTTGCATGCTTGGATGAGAGCACATAAGAACTATACATTAGATGTGATGATCAATGACTAATGAATTACTGTAATTTTGTTAGTAAATATTATTGAATGACACATTATTGAATTTATTGTATTGCATACTTGGTTGTGAACATACAAGAATTATGCATTAGATACAATGATTATTTATCATTAGTACATGTGCAAGTTATGTGTACACTAACTATGCATACATATGTTGCACATATACACTAGTACAACTACTTGATGTATTAGTTATTGAATTAGGTTATTAACTAAATTAATAGTTGAATAATTATGGAAAATTATATTGCAAAGATAAATATCTAGTAGCATTAAATGTCCTCGTTGACTTGGTTCATTGGTTTCCATGGTGTATTAAATAATTGGTGGTTTCCATGAATTTAAGGGAAAAAAGTGAAGTTTTGTTTATAAGATTGCATGAGAATGAGGACTCACAACTCTATTTTTAATTATTTTATTGATTTTATTTAATATTTTAGTTTAATTTACTCTTCCCAAATATCTAGAAGTGATTGATACTTATTAATGAGGGTTGCTTAGGAAACATAAGAAAGTGGGGGTGGAAATGGGATAAGGCGGTGGATCTATTGAGGGATGATCAAGGGATAAAATTTTGCTCAAAAATTCAAAGTGCTCTGAATCGCTTCAAATCGAATGAGAGCGTAGACCTCGTCGTTACGAACCCAACGCAACTCGTTTGGGTTCAAACGGATGTCAGGAGTGAGAGATATCGCGTTTTGTTCAAATTTACAAACAGAGAAAAAAAAGGGTTGCTGACTGTACCGTCCGTACAGATGCTGACGTGGAAGGCCGTACGACACGTGGCAGGATGTATGACACGTGGAAGACAGACATTTGGACAGTTGGCAGGTGACTTGGCATGTTTGGCAAGGAACGAAATGATGACACGTGGCCCAGTCAATGGCCGCCACATGTCATCCATTTATTGGTTTAAAACTTATGTCGTTGGCCGGAGTCGACCCTGCGACCTTTGGGTAGGGGCAAAGACTTGGCAAAGAGACGCCAACCGACACACCACTGTTTGTTCCTTGTTATATATATGGTGCAATATATATATATGTTGTATATGCGTGTGGTTTGGGGCGTGATCGGGCCGGGGCTTAGCCCCAGCCCTTGATCGCACGTTATATTACATATAACCCACACCTATATCGTATAGGCACGCGCGCGCGGTTGTGTTTGTTCCAACGGTTATATCAACGACCTCCATTTGGCCTTTGACCATTGGCTTATGTAACAAGAGCCTATGTTAATGCTAGCGCGTGGACGCATGGGTCATACGACCTGGCCCTTGACGGTTAGGGGCTAGGTGCGCCCGTAACTATTCTACAGTTTGAACGGTTCATGCAGTTGCGTCTGGTGCTAGGTTTTTACGCTTAAATATGCGTGTGGGCTAGGTTGAGCCAACAAGGAGGTGCGTTTTGTAGATGCAGAGACAACAAGCTTGAAGGGGGGACTTCCAGGAAGCCTATCTTCTTCATTTTTTGGCCAAACGAGGTGCCGAAAAAGCCCAACTAGGGGTTTTTGGACGTTCTGAATCCATTGGAG
>SNQJ01S0091145.1:54967-71911 GCA_010110895.2 Picea sitchensis | reverse complement strand
ACCACCAAACCACCCTTGTTTCTCAGGCACCAACTTGAAGTAGACCTCGATCTCTTTCCTTACACCACCCTGCCACCCTTGTTTCAAATTTATTCTCACAATATGGTCTGGTCCAATATCAACTCTAGGTCCTCAACTGATCTGCTCCAAATCCCTCACACAAATTTGCACCAAATGTTGATGCCAAGCTACTCGCAAGTCACTGTCACTGAATATAATTTATGTCACTGTCTTTGTCATTATCATTGATACATCATCATGATCAAACTGGGTCCACATAGAAACTAGGTCCATATAGACTTTCATTGTCACTGTCATTGTTTCTGTCACTATCATTGATACATAAAAACTGGGTCCACATAAATATCCTAGGTCCACTTGGGTCCACATATAAACCCCAATGTCACTTCTTAAATTTATTTTGAACACCTATTTGGGACTAGTTTCTTGATTAGTCACAAACCATAACTTCCAACAAGTATAACTCCATACATGTAATGAATCAATGTCTGAAACTTGTACCCAATCTTATTTTGTATCTTCTCTAAAATTCCTCCAATTGTTTCTCCTTGATTCATCATTGGAAAAGAGATATAATTAAAATGACAGACCTTACTGAATTTTTTCCTATTCTGGAGAGCTAACTTGTACAACATGCCACGTGTTCAATATTTGATATCTGATTCTGAAACTCACACAAAAAATACTACAGATTGTACTCTTTCCAATGCAATTTTTCCCATATAATTTAGATCATCTATGAATAAGTTATGACTAGTTTACCTATAACACATGTTTGAGACTAGTTACAGGACTAGTAAAAAACCTTATCTTCCACAGAGTGTATCTCCAAAAGTAAAATGACCCAGAAGCTTAAATTCGTACCATAGGTACTCTGATATGTATTCTCAATAATATCCAAGTTTATCCGTCTGAATCATTCTAGAAAAAATATTTATAGTGAAACTTCCAAGATGTCCTTTAAAGAACATACCTTAGAACACATCATCACAAGACTTCATCTTCCCTTGGAATTTCTCCCTTCTTCACTTCATCTTTCCTCTGAAAATCATTGCCTAGCTTATTATAAGACATTGCAAGATTGAATAATGAAAATGAGAGGTTACTAATGTGTATTTATACCCTTCCAAGCGCTTCCTTTACTTAACTTTAGGGTTGACCTATAACTTCTTGTTTGCAACACTTTTTAGGGGTAAATTTTACATGATCATCTTTAAGAGGGCATATCTCTTCAACCGTGAGGAACCACTTGGTGTGCCACCTACCATTTGAAATGGATTGATGAGGAATATCAATATAAGGGGGTTTTTCATGCAATTATGATGTCCTTCATACTCGTTTTCTTCAAAAAACTATGGGATTCATGACCACACCTCTGGGGCTTCCTAACCATACATTGTAACAATTATGGCTTCATGTAGGCTTCTTCAAAGTGTCTTCCCCATGAGGGCCGTGCTTATAGTTACACCATAAGGGGACCGCTTTGGAGACTCCTTCAAATAAACCCATCACTTCTAGGGGCTTGTGGATTTCTTCTAGGGTTGACAACCAATTTTTCAACAAAATGTAGCTAGCACATTACATAAACCAAAAGGCATGACCAACCATTCATACAAACCTTGCCTT
Organism: Picea sitchensis; assembly: GCA_010110895.2. NCBI lineage: Eukaryota > Viridiplantae > Streptophyta > Pinopsida > Pinales > Pinaceae > Picea > Picea sitchensis. Next base: position 70,264 of record SNQJ01S0091145.1, on the reverse strand, counting down.
ATCTTGAAGTAGGTATTCCAAGTGTCTTTTTCTTTAATGTGTACTTGGTGGTATCCTGATTTGAGGTCCAACATAATGAAGTACTTAGCATGTTGAAACTGTTCTAACAAATATTCAATCCTAGGTAGAGGTTATCGATTCTTGAGTGTGATATTGCTTAAAGATATATAATCAATACACATTTTCCAAATCCCTTCATTCTTGGGTACCATGATGATATTTGAACCACAAGGTGAATTTTTTGGTTGAATTATTTCCAGATCTAGAAGCTAATAAAATTGTTTCTTCACTTCATTTGCTTCCAAAGAAGATTATCTATACAACCCAATATTTGGTAATTGGGAGTCAGACAACAATTGTATCTCATGCTCCACTTCCCCCTTAGGTGGAAACCCTTTAGGCTCCTAAAACACTCCCCTGTATGCCTACAAMAAATCCTCTAGATTTTATTTTTTCTCTTTTGTACATCCCTCTAGGGATTCCTTTACTCTTACAGTTTCCCCCCTTGGATGATTCTCTCTTAAGTAAAAAAATACATACTTATTACAAAAATTGATCGATTTTTTGGCTTGGTTARCACTATTTACAGAGATATATTTGAGTTGCCTTTGTTTGCATTGATGATGTAAGACTTCCCATCCTTGTTTAGGAATTACTGGTTTTCTCTCTGCATGAATATCTCATCCCTTATTTACATGCAGGGGATTACAAACACTACACCACACACATCAAGGGGTACTACATCTAATTCAACTTCATTACACAATATACACTAATAGAAACCTTGATCTTACACTGCTTAGTGACTCTGATCTCTACATCCTTAGTCACCCATTCCAATGGGTATGGGCTCACATAATCATGACCTTCCAACCCATGCTTTTTGACTAGATCTTATGCTATGAGGTTGGCCTATGAGCCATAATCAAATAGAGAATCTACCTTGGTATTTTTGACCTGGATATTAATATGGAAGGGTTTTTTTATTTCCTTCTCTTCATTGTGATGAAGGATACTTAAATTAACCTCCTTCTACACTAAAGTGAAAACAATATTCTCATCCACATCCAATCTTCTCTCTACCTAGTTTCATGAATCCTTTCCTAACAAGCTCTTCTTCTTGGCATTCTTCTTATAGTTCTTTGGATTCATCTCTGGATGTATCTCCCAACACGTGTCTTTGATGTGACCATCAATATTGCTATGGTTGGAGTGGTTCCTTGAATCCTTGCACTAATGTCCAATGACTATCATCTTCTTGTCTTTTCCTTTCTATTCTTCTTCCCCTCCTTGGAAGCATCTTGGTGGTATTTTTGTTTAAAACCACTTGGTTGTTATTTATTATGGCATGTGTTCTCTAGATATTCTTCTTGCACACATGTCTCATCAATGGTCCTTGGTTTGAAGAGAATCACTTTCTTTCACAATGACTATGTGGACCCCCCAGATACTTGAGGAGTACATATGGGTTCTTAGGCGAGATACCAAACATGATCACAAACTTCCTAAATACAATGGTGTACTCTTGCACACTCTTCTCTTGCCTCTTCTTGAAGTGATGCCAATGTATCCATTGGTCCTCTACGTACCCAATATCATAGAATTAGGAATTGATGAGGATTTTAAAATTCTCCCACTTAATTACCGATGAATCACCCTCCAACCTAAGTTTCTCCATGTGGCTTTCCCACTAGGTCAATGCATGGCCCTCTAGTTTCAATTAGGAAAATGAAAATTTATGCTCTTGATATATGTTATGGGCACTAGAATTATACAATTCTAATTGTTGCAACCATTGATTCAAATCAACAACATCGATCTCACCTTGATAGGGTTTGATGTCCACTTTCAATTCCATTTTAAATAGAGGTTGTGAAGGAGTGATGGAATTGGAACTTGTCTTCTCTTTCTCGACTTCTTGTCTAGGTATTCACTATCTCCCAGTTTCTCACCAGATCCAACTTTTGATTTAGAGCCACTAACCTCTGCGAAAGGTTCAAACTTGTTTGTTAGAGACACCATGAAGAGGGCCATACTGTGAGAGATATACACAAATTTATCTTCCATCCAAAATATCTCTTCCACTACATCTCGAGGATTGTTATGAACACACTCATTTGCCATGGCTAGGGTTCTACAACTTCCTTCTTAAGCCAATTCCTGGATCATGTGAATTTCCACAAATACACCAAAGAAAACTTCTCTGATACCAATATGATCTGTAAACTGCTATGCATATTCCTCTAGAATAGTTCGTCACAACAAATCTTGTAATATTATAAAATCTTAGATTATGCAAATTATTTACTTAGATCCAAGATTAATTATTACTAAATTATTACTCAAATTTATGAAAATAATTGAAATACAAAAAATGAATAATAATTAAATGAACACACAATCCACACAAATGAACACAAGATGTATATTGGGAAACATGATATGGGAGAAGGCCTATCTAGAAGGTGAGGCCTATTCTTTTCTCTCTCTTATTTAGTAATGAAAATCAAGTACAAAGAAAGGGGCACCCATTATGGAGTTTCCTTTGACGTTGTGGCTTGAATGGTTGCTACATAATCTTCTACCTCCTCTGTTATGCTCTCAAAATACCACCCCTAAATTATTTGTTCAACTATGGAACAAATACAATGCTAAAAAATGGAACCCTTTCTCCTCCTAGTAGCTATGTATTTAACATAGCCCGATATCCATCTAGGGTTAGGGTTTTTATATTCTCAAGCCTCAATTAGTGATAATGTTTTGGACCTTCTAGAACATTCTTGAAAGTCCACATGTGGCTAGCCCCACACATGTGATTAATGGGGGTTTATGTGGCATCCACTCCTACCATGGTGGTCAACAATATAGGTCAACTTGTAGGAGGCATAACTTCTTCATACGAGCTTTGATTGAGGTGATTTTTTTGCACCGTTGGAAAGGTATTAGTGTGTAGAAAAATGTCAAGGGGTTGAAAGATATGCTTGCAAAGTTTTGACTTTAAAAAACTGTTGTTCGATTATTGAAAATGTATTTGGAAGGTTTCAAACCCCAATTATAAAAAATGGGACCTACCAATAAAATGGGCCCTGCAAGCCAATTCCACCAATTTTTCCACCCAGAAAGTATCAATATAGATGACAAATTATATAATGATCAATTTTGGACCAATCTAAGAAAACCAATAGTGGCACATGATGGTCAATGATGGTGTGTTGACCCTAGTTATATAAGGATTGGTGGAGGTATTCCCACCATTTATCCTCCAAAAATTGGAGTCATGGGATCATTATTTTAATACATGTTCCTCTAGATGTGTGATGGAGACTACTGATTTCCTGTTGGGGAAGCTTGGTTGAGATAGTTGACACTTCCACTTATGGGTTCTATTTGGATTAGGTAAATTTAGTTGATTCCTCGACACAGTCTGATAGAGGAAATGATATGATGTGGAATATGGAAGTAGGTTATGGAGGAAACATGATTTAGATTAGGATGTTGGGAATGAGAATTGCAAACTTAGCTCCTTGTTTCCCTTTTGTGTTTTAACTACTTGCTTTATTAATTTATGATTAACTTGGTATAATGTTCAATTCATATAGGATTATTTTGACTAAGTTAGTAACATTCTTGGATATTGTGTTTAAATGGATTATTGTCTTGTAGGATCGGATGAGAGAAAATAGGAACTAGGCATTGGATGTGATGATCATTGACTGATGAATTATTGTAATTCTTTTAGTAAATATTTTTGAATGATGCATTATTGGATTTATTGTATTGCATAATTGGTTGTGAACATACAAGAATTACGCATTAGAGGCAGCTTTTGTTTATCTTTAGTACACTCACAAGTTATGTGTATGCTAGCTACAGATACATACATTGTGCATGTATGCTAGTACAACTACTTGATGTATTGGTTATTGAACCGGGCTATTAACTAATTAATTAATGGTTGAATAATTATGGAAAATTATATTGCAAAGGTAAATATCTAGTAGCATTAAATGTTCTCCTTGAATTGATTCATTGGTTTCCATGGTGTATTAATTAAGTGGTGGTTTACATGAATTTTAGGGAATTATTTGAAGAGAGGTTTTGAAGAAAGTACCTGCCTAAATTCTATGATGAGAAACAAGCAAGAGCCTTTCATGTCTTGGTTTAGGAAGGTTGAACATTGGAGGGATATGAGGTAAGATTCATGGAGTTGGTAAATTATGTCTCATAAATGGACACCGATTACCGGTTTGACAGATCACTTTGTGTATAGGTTGAATCATAAGATAAGGGACCTTGTGAAAATGTGGAAACCATATTCAGTTGTTGAAGTAGTTGAAAATACCTATTATGCAGAAGAAATTTTGGATATCAAAGGGGATCAAAGAGTGGGCATAATATTTGATGTTCCATAGTAGTTGGGATTTGTGGGGAAGGCCCCTCGGACCTTCTCCAAGGGAGGAATTTCTAGGTCACCTCCTTATGGAAACATAGCTACACCCAGAGTTGTTGTGGAAAGTGTTTCAATGGAAATGAGTGTAGCAACCCATGCATCCTCATGGAATCATGAGAGTTAAAGGAATTTATGGGGACTTGTTAGGATGGGTAGGGGTTCTAGGGGAAAGAACTCATCTTAGAGGTGTTCACATCAAAACAAGCATATTCTACCCCACATTGCTTGTTGGGGATTCAAACAACCTCATTAATAACATGACTACCCAGGGTCACAATTATTCGACACCATACATAGATAAGGGAAGGATTTGATGGGGAAGGTGATAAGAAATAAAACAAAAGGAATGACAAGAAATTTGCAAAAAAGGCCTCAATCCATCTCACCTATTCTCATTGTATTCATTTCAATGATATAAATATTTAATACATGAATGAAACCACCTCAATTTCTCTCACATCAACACCTAGTTAGGAGATAAGATAAGAGGAGGAAAAGTAGGATCTAGAAACACACTTAGGATATAAACTACATTTTATAATGTGAAATGTACAAAGGTGGTGTACTAGGAATTTATGATTGTATAAGAGTCACAAGCTAACATCCCCCTCCCCCTCAATCATAAGTCTCGTCAATAATACTAAAAAGATAGGTGCATATGCTAGTACATCTCCAAGTCTTCATATTGAAAGTCCTAAGCTAAGCCTCAATGAAGAACTTTATGAAAAATTGGCAAATTTGGATGTTGAAAACTCATAGAATTTGGAAATCCCCACTATGAAAACATGTGAGCCAGAATGCATGTAAATGTTTTAGTGATGTGAAATCCAATATGATGAGAGTGAACCAAGAGAAGTGAATCAATTGCAAGTTTAACAAATCCTTGAAAATTCCTAACAACTAAATCAAATGAAAAGATGCAATGCAGAAGGATCCAATTGTCATTTGCTAGGTTGAATGACCATTTAGGTGAAAAAAAATGTGCACAATATTTCATTCAAAATCAACATCCCAATCTTGTATCCCATGTATGATTCAACTGCAAGACATTGAACCATAATTCTGTCAAAGTATGTCATCTATAGACTTTTGATGCCCATCTGGTGATTTGTTTGTTGAATTCTTCCATCTACAAACTATTGTTTCCCATCTAGAAATTTATTTGTTGCCCATCTAGTGATTTATTTTTCCATTTGGAAATTTTGTTTTGTTTCCCATTTGGCGATTTGTTTTGTTTCCAATATGGAGATTTGTTTTCCCATATGGAAATTTGGTTTTGTTTCCCATCTAGTGATTTGTTTTTCCCATATGGACATTTTTTTGTGTTGTTGAAACTTTAATTCTAAAAACCATCATCGATTCCCCCCTTTGTCAGTTGGAAGGAGAGACCACAAGTGGTTTTTGGTTGACCATGAACCATCTTCAATGGATTTTTGCACTCCCCCTCTTAAGGTGCAAGGGAGTGAATATCTTCCATTGTAAGATGTGTCTTTATTCGAGATTGAATTATTCGATAAGATTGGAATAATTTGTTGGCTATTGATGACCATTTCCAAGGATTGATCCACCCACAATGAATATTTAATATTGCAAGTTTGTTTCTTTTGGAGCATTTGTCTGTTGAATAATTCTTCTTGCCTCAATGTTGACAAGAATGGATATGAAAACATTGATCTTCCATATGACCAATTTGTTTGCAATGTTAGTATTTCACATTATGATGTTGAACTCGAACAAGTGAAGTTAAAACTTATTGAAGTAATGAAAAACTTTGGAAGTGGATTGGTTTTGAATAATCTAGAGTACAAAAATTACTTCCTTATCATATCCGATACATGCTCTGTGATTATTATTCCTTATTTCTTCCCAAGGTCTAATGATTGGCTTGGAAATAGAAATATGAACTTGATCATGCACAACTTCATCTTCATTTTCAATTGAAGTTGTTTCTCTAAGTGGCTCATGAGTGGACATCTTATTAGAACCGTCATCATCATAGATAGGGTTGTTCTAAACAAATACTAGTTCAAAAACAATGAAGATTGTTTCATTGAAGTTCATTTTGAGGAAGTCAAGTTTGAGTTTGAAGTAGTCTAACTTTAGTTTGTGTCACTTGCAAACAAGTTAGCACTATTTTGAGATTATTTTTGTTGATTGAAACTGTGTCGTATTCACCAATAATTAGTAGAGTATTCAATAACTCCAATAATTCAATATTTCGCTCCATTTGAACTCGCTCACTTGCATTTCATGCTCGCTTATTTTTTTTTTAACAAGCTTAGGGTGTCAGATACTACTGAAAATGCATCCAACATGTGATTTTTACAATGGTTTGAGTTTCAACTACTCAACCTTGTAAATTTTGATTCAATTATTTCAACGTGGACTCATAAATACAATGAATCAATGAAATTTTGGGTTTTGAGTTCAACTCAAAATGCACCCAAAAATTACAATGCAATTCAATTTGATTTTGACACTTACAAAAAGAATTGTTGCAAGTTACAGTTGAAATTGATTACAAGTAAACTTAGAAAAAGACTATTTGCAAGTTACAATTGAATTTGATTACAAGTAAAATTACAATAAAAGACTATTTGCAAGTTACACTATTCAAAACTAATGTTAATTATGAATTTGAATTAATGTTGATGTTGATTTATTGATGAATATTGATATGATTAACAACTTGAAGGTTTGAAGAAACTTTGCAGGAGTTTGATCACATGTACTTAATTGCATTAAATTGCCTTATACTCTGCATGTGTTGTGATAAATGATGAATTGCAAGCATGATTATGTCAAAAATAGACACAAAATAATCATGCAAACCAATAATCATCATCTANACTTTGCAGGAGTTTGATCACATGTACTTAATTGCATTAAATTGCCTTATACTCTGCATGTGTTGTGATAAATGATGAATTGCAAGCATGATTATGTCAAAAATAGACACAAAATAATCATGCAAACCAATAATCATCATCTATCATGAGCACAATCATCCTTAAACCCCCTTATTCAAATTCCAGGATGAGTTCAGGACAAGTCCACCACAAAAAATGAAGTAATTTTATTAAGTTTGTTATAACTGACTCTTCAATACTGAAGAGTTGAAAAAACAATTCTTTTTGCCAACGATAATTCAAAATAATCACTTTAGCCATACCATCCAAGGCTTTACAAAAATCTTTGGAAACTTTGACAAAAATTCACCTTCACAATAATTTGACAAGGAAAAACACTATACAATTCATGAGTTTTGATGAGGCAATATTTATTAAGGTGAAACACCTCTCATAAGCCATCAACATCCTTCTTAAAAACATCTATGATTTAAAAAAAGAAAAGTATTTGTGCCTCTTTATATATATATATATANTATATATATATATATATATATTCCAATATCACTTATGCTCAAAACTTCACTTCAACATGATTTTAGAGGTGAGTATAACCCAACCACATATTGCTCACTCTACTTAATATTGCATTTCTCACAACTTTTTATATAAAGTGAGGAAATTCAACATAAATCAACATGTGAGATTAAGATATTACCTTGAACATTGGAGAGTTTATTCCATATGTCAATGGCATGTGGGTTTCTCCTATTTTCTTGACGTGTGCACAGTTGTAGGATGATGAGATTTGGCAGTTCGTTAGATCGTTGAATTGCTTAAAATTGTTGAAGATTGATGGGATCCTATTTTTTTGGTGAAGATCAAAAGAGGGGATTCACTTTGTTGAAGCCTCACGACACAGATCTAGAGGCATAGTGAGTCTTCCTCTTCACTCTGTTGTTGCTGGAAATAAATTGAGAATCATTGATAGTTCATTGATCACCAATAGTTGGTGCATATCATTGAATAAGGGAGTCATTGATAGATCGTTGAGTATATCATTGGGTGAAGATTGTTCGTTGTATTTTGAATCCTACACATGCAAGATATGAATGTGTGCACTCTTTTTCTTTGTTGTGATACCTTTATTTGTGTAATCTACTAGTTTATTTTAACCACATGGTGGTTTCTACCATATTTGTACAAAACCCCTATATTTTACGCACAAGTGTCTGACCAAAGTCATGGACGAAATCCTATCATCATGATAATTTCATCTCTCAATCTGATTGGTTGCTAGGATAAGTTTAACATTGTTGATTGCATCACTCAATCGATTCATACAGTCATTCAATCCAATTTTCTTTATCGATTGGTGGGGAATGATCCTCTGCTACAGTGGCTTAGGGGCATCGAATGGGCTCAATACACATTCTCCCAAACTATCAAAAATATGTATAAAAACAAGCTACTAGTGACCTTCACAATCACCCTTTATATATAGTAGTTGGACATCGAATTTGATAGATCACCATTTTATTTATTGATCTGGATGTGAATCCAAATGGTGCAAGTACCAATGACATTCAACTTGTTCAAATTTTAAAAATTTCAACTCAAAATTCTTGGATCACACTTGAGAAGCTATATTTTCTTTGACATGTCAAGAGTATCCATCATCCATCAAAATAGATTTCAAATCACTGATGAATCACTGCCATGGATTCACATTCAACTTAGCACTATCGAACCTCTCAAACATTAACTTCAAATTGCAAATCCTCCATGAAAATCTATCATGGAATTATCAAGACCTTAAGAATAAAGGAGCTCTAATACCACGATAAGAAATAGAACAAAAGATAAGACAAGAAATTGGTGAAAAAGGCCTCAATCCATCTCACGTATTCTCATCGTATTCATTTCAATTATACAAATATATAATACATGAATGAAATTACCTCAATTTCTCTCACATCGATACAATATCATCAAGAGATAAGATAGGAGGAGGAAAAGTAGGATCTAGAAACACACTTAGGATACAAAATATATCCTATAATAAGAAATACGAAAAGGTGGTGTACTAGGACTTTATGATTGTATAGGAGTCACAAGATAACATATGGTAGAAAGTAACCACCAAATATATGCAATGACTAATATCCGTCGGCCCAAACATCAATCCATCATGGTGGAGTCATTAAGTAAAATAACCAATGTCAAAATTAAAATATTGTTTTATCTCGGTGCAATAGATAGTTTCATTTCACCACATGCATTAGAAAAATGTGAGTTAGCATCCCATGAGCAGAATGATTTTAAATTGGTTGATATGGCTTCTAGGGTAAAACAAGTGGTAGGACCTAGTGTTGAGAAGTGGTTTTTAGATTTAGTGGTGTGTGCAACTAGATATTAAAGTGTGTGTCATTTCCTTGGTGATGTATGATTTAATTATTGGTATGGACTAGATAGAACTCATCGATATTTCTTAGATATTTCTTAGACGATGAGGGAAGGTCAATTTCTATCCATGGTATTACGTGGAAGGTGTCTCTATGTTTCATTTTGAAAATAAAATTTAAACATTGCATGAGGCAAGGATGTCTATTGTATGTAGTAGAGATGATAAGTGATGGAAGGGGGGCCTTTTTATGTACTGTAGCTAGGGGGATAATATGGGGTACCTAGGGAGGTACCCATTATCCCCAATTTATAGGGATAACTAAGGATATGATGTCTCGAGGCCCTCAGTTTGCAGACATGGAGTACCAAGAGACAAATGACTGACAACGTCCACATGCATAGACAGAGACCTGCTTCACCACCACACGTCCTAGATTCGTGACGAGGTCATCAACCACATCAACTTGCTTCCGAAATACGATGGGTCTTGCTCCATGAGGTACAAGTCAGGTATTGTGGTAAGTGTCACTTTAATATTTGCTGCATTTGAGTATGTTTCATTTAAAGCTACTTTTGATTATAGAACATTTGCTTGGAAATTATGTTCTGTGCCATGTTTCACCTTGGTTTTTGACATTGTTCCCTTGTAAGTGGTCACCCTTAGGGATGATTTTTCTACTGGGAGGTCTCCTCAATGAGTCACTGTGCCATTCCCGATCATATTTACCATTTTTCACACTTCACCCCTTTTTTTGTCTCCTTATCTTTTGGCATTTCTAGGTGTACTGACCCAAGAAGGGATTGTACCTCATTTCATGGGAATAAGGGGTTGAAGGCCCATAGGTTTTTACCTAGCAAAAGATAAAATCCAATCATAAACCTTCTAGATGCTCGACTAAGGATCCCGAGGACAATGAAATTTCTCTCATAAGAAACTGATGGGACCTGTGAAAGATACCAATATAAAATGCCAACCAAGGTAGAGCATGTGTGGGCAATGTTTTTCATGCTTAGGTATAAGTACCACACATTGTCTTCAACTTGGGAAAGCATAATGTGACCGGGGTAAATTCAAGGTGGGCAATGATTTTCATGCTTAGGTAGAAGTACCACTTTGGCTTCAACCTGGAAACATCTTAAAAAAACAAATGGAAATAAATGGGCTTGGAAAAAGGATGCATTGAAAACAAAGGTGCAACACACCCTCTATAAAGACACCCATAAATGAGACAATACAAACCCTTGCATGTCATGAACCCCATGGAAAAAATTCTTACCCCCATCCACTTCATCTTCTCCACATGACTTATAGAGGTTTCCACCTAGGAAATACTCCTTGACTTAAGGGTTGATTCACCCAATAGGTTACCTTGTCAACCCTCCCATATCTAAACTTGGCAAATTGCATAGGGTCTTTGAGCACTTGTTTAATTTGATGAGGTAGTTTTTTTATGTACATGATTAGATGGCTCTTATATTAAATGTGATTTTACTTGCCATGATGCTTTGAATTTAGATCCTTGGAGGGCGTACTTGTCTTTCTTTGTAGGACTCTTTTTGATGGACATTTGGGAGGAGCAAGCCCAACTTGGGCCTTCATTGGGGCAAGAATACCACCGGTTGGATGCCATAGCCCGAACCTTGGGCTAGTAAAAAGGAGGAATGTTTCCTTTTGAGGAAAAGGAAGGGACCTTGGAGGATCTCACCTAGCCCTTGGAAGCCCAAAGATTTTCCTTTGGAGGCTAAAACGTCACTTTCGAGGGCTTGACATCACCCTAGGGATAGGGTTTTGGTGGTGATGGTGTTGTTTCGATGGACACTTGGAATTTTTGGAGGAGGAAGACCTTTTGCATAACATAGATGAGCCTAGCACATGAAGAAGGATCCTTAGGAGGCCCAATGACCTCCTCCCTTTGCTAAATGACTTTCTAAAGTGACCTTGACATCACCCTCGAAGGGGTTGATGTCATGTTTTAGGGTTTCTTATGTGCATTTTTTAAATTTCATTTGAATTTTTTTGTAAAAGGGAAAAATAAGGGGGAATGACTCCCTTGTTTTGTGGTTTACCCTAATTTATGTGGACAAACACTTTTTAGGAGTTTTGAATAAATAAGGATAATTTTCATTTCATTTTAAAATAACTCTCTCATGTGATAAAGAATACTTGGATGAATTTTTCACCCTACTGTTGACACTTGAATTTGTTATGACTGAAACGACAACCTCACGAGGATGTAAATCCCCCTACGTTTGTATAGAGGTGGTACTCCTCTTTAGAGTTTCTTGGGAATTCTAGGTATTCAGAATGTAGGACTTTGCATAAGTTCGTTGTAGTAATTCAAGGAAATAAATACATTGCAAGGAAAATGTTTCGTTTTATTTTTATAAAGTTCCCAAGAAAGGACCAGGAATCAAGCACATTCACACATTTAAAACAAATAAGAAAAATTTCCTCACATCCATTATAGTTTGACTAAAGATTTTTTATCACATAAAAATAAAAAGAAGATGGTTTGCATTCATAAGAGAACTTTAACAGAGTGAACATGAGCAGCTCAAATAAAGATAATGATAGATCAACCTCAAATACTTTATATTCAAAAATCTGGGTTACAAGTACAGTCGAGATTGTTCCTGAAGTAGCTCTCTTGAAATTTATAAAAATATATAGTCTGTTACATATTCTTCGAAATTTAAAATGCGTTTGTCTTGAAGACTGGGATTGGGGCTCCTGCGGACCATAAAGAAAATATACACAAGAATTAATAATAATAAGAAGAACAACAACAAGACCTAGTAAGAAGAAAATAGGAGTTATCATTCTTTAGTTAAACCTTTCTAGTGAAAGAGGTGGAATAACTCGATGAAGGACTTGATAAAGAAAATAAGGATGTGATCAACATAAACTTACTATGATGGTCGCTCATGTCTTCACTTGATTGTTGGTGTCCTTTTATTGTATTCATTAACAATTACAGGAAGCATCTCAACCGTTTCTTTCCTTTCGGTGGTCAATTTGTCGATCTCTTTCTTAAACCGTTGTTCAATGTAACTTTTTATTGGTGCCACATTGATTTCATGCCAGATTTTGATGTTGAAAAACTTGCCCTCCAAGTCTCCTAGATCAAGGGAAATTCCATGTAATGCTTCTTCAATATCTTGATTTTTCACAGAGTATTCCACTAGCCAATTGTCTATGTTGTCCTCATCATATTCAAGTATACGATAGAACTTTTCAACTGACAACCCTTTAAAAATATCAACTTGCTCGTCAAATTGTTTCTTTGTTAGGAACAACAAGTTGAGGATTAATTTGGGGTCTTGGACTTCGTTAGTGCTTCCGTCAATGTCCACCTCTGTGAGCCTTTTGAATAATTCTTCCCTCCTTGATATAGCTTGGTTGCACGCTTGAACAATGTTATTCAAGTTTTTTTTTATCTTTTCTTTCCAGCATGCGTTCAACTGTTTGATCCGTCTTGGAGAGGGAAGATCCTCCTCTCTTCTCCTTAATTTTTTCATGTTGGAAACTTTATTACCAAAGGGTACTACAACATCAAGGTAAAAACCCTCGATCCAAAAGAAACCATGTTTTTCGAAATTTTCCAAGCCTCTATGATCAATGCCATTATTTTCTTAATATTTCTCTCCACATAGCTCTTGGATGATGTAATTAAGTTTGAGGATCCTTTTAATTTAGCAATGGACATGGTGGGTCCAACGATTGTCAAAGGACCGAAAATAAGTGGAAGAGGCATTAAGGTGTCTTCCAGTTCCTTGATCCTTTCTGTTAACCTGTTTTTTTCCGCTTCAAGACCACCAATGGAGTCATCCAGTGCATCATTGATTGCTCTATGAATTCTATAAATATGGGAAGGTCGCATATCTCTTAGGTCAACCTATGAATAATATTTTCCTTTCTTATTCTTCACATCACATTTCTCAATAATTAATTTCTTGGATTCCCTGTCAAAGACAACGCTCTAAAAAACAAATGACTCTTCTTCGTTGAAGGTCTCATTCTCAATGATTTCCAAAGATGAATTCTGGTGGTCCGTGTTCCCTGACTAATCCAATGGGGGAAACATTTTATCGATGTCCACCTCGAGCTACATATATTCAAGGGAGAAGCTATTGATGACACTGATCTAAAAATGAAGAAGACTTGAAAAACTTGAATAATTATTGCAAGTGAAATGTTATGTGTTTAAAGCAACATGATCAATTTGCAACACATAAATTAAGGATTACTTATGCAAAATACACATAGACAACAACATAAAAATTGAACATAAACACATGTGCACAACAATTGATAAAGGAGTTCACCCCTCTTATGGGCTACATCTCCTGGTCCAGCTTCCAATGGATCATTATTATTAATTGCTCAAAAAGTGCTAAAAAATATGTATTACAATGCTCAAACTGACAAACCGACTGCTCTAGTGGCTTCCCAGCGTCCCAAAACCCCTGTCTGGTCTCTTTCGGCACCTCAATCGGTCGAAAAATGAGAAAGATAGGCCTCCTGGAAGTCTCCTTCTCCAAGCTTGCTGTCTTTGGTTCTACAATTCGCACCCCCCTTTCACAAACCTGGCTCACACGCTCTTTTAAGTGTAAAAACCCAGCACTGGGCGCAACCACGTCAACGGTGCAAACCGTAGGATGGTTAAGGTGCCTCCAACCCCTAACCGCCTCGGCACCTGGGCATATGGCCATGTGACCTCGCGCTGGGAAAAAAGGTGGTTAAACCGTTTGAAAACCGTGCAACTTCCATTTGGGCCCCGCGCCAACACTTAACACACGGGTCGTGGTTTCAAACCCCGCGCCAACATTCAACACACGGTTATATATATATATATATATATATACAATGCAATATTTTGCAATACATTGCAATACAATGCAATGCAATGTAATGCGCGCGCCAACGGTCAGGCCATAATATATGTGGGTCATATGTAAAACAATGTGTCCACGGGTTGGGGCTAAGCCTCGACCCGACCCCCCTTTTCCTTCCAAACAATAATCAACGTTAAATATATGTTTTATGGCATAGTTAACAAGGAACAAAGGGCGACACTTTGGTTAGCGGAGAGTTATGAAGTCATTACATAACGGAGAGGTCCAGGGGTCGAACCCCACGGGCCTCAACACATTTTTATAAAACCAAATAGCCAATTAACAAGCGACACGTGGCGCCAAGGGATTGGGCCACGTGTCCTCACACCATTGACCATTAATGACACGTGTCATCCCTGGATTCGGTAATCATCAACCAATGAGAACGTGCCACATCATCCACCTACCACATCACTGTACGGACGATACGACCCTGCCACATCACTGTACGGACTGTACTGACAGGTACAGTCAACATCCAAAATTTTGCCTGTTTGTCTTGGCAAACAGATCGCGATATCTTCTCCATACGGACTCCGTTTGAGAAATTAAATATACCGCCGGAATTAGGAAGACAAGACGGACACAATGGCACTGTTTTCGTCACATTCCGAGCACTTTGAAAATTGAGCAAAATTTGATCCCCTGATCACACCTCCCCATTGGAAATCTTTTGGACCTCCAAAAGACTATCTC
>SNQJ01S0091145.1:34499-52994 GCA_010110895.2 Picea sitchensis | reverse complement strand
TCTCATGAAAAAAGTGCAGCCATAAATTATATTGCCTTGTGAATTTTGTAATAAACATTCTATCAGATATATGGTAGGGAAGAAAGGAGGGATTTTCCTTAGAACCGGAAATCTTGATAACATTGTAATTTTCCATTTGCTCCAAAATCCCCTTTTTATCTATAAATTTACTTGCATAGTCGGATATTCTGGGGGTATCTTTTCCAAACAACAATCCTTTAAAAACTGAGACAAAATCATTGAAAACTTCATGGAAATGCAAAGAAGCTTTGTGTCTCCACAACGCTTGGTACTAGAAGATAATTGGGTCAAGTTCACAGTTCACCCTCTTACAGATAAACAATTTAGAAAATTGATAGAAATATGCTATCACAAACAACAAATAAGAAGCCATAAAGAATTTCTTATCCTTTTTGTACTGTGGCAAGTGGGAAGAGATTTCAATGGAAATCAATTTTTCACAATTGAAAATAGCTTTCTCTTTGACAGTAAAATATAAGATATAAAGAATCATACGGGAAATGTTGGCGGTACTATCTTGGCCTGACACCTTGGTGAATAACCAAGCAATTTCCCAAAAGGGGTTTTTGAATGAGTCGGCCTGCAATCTGGTAATATCTTTAGGGACAGTCACAGGATTCTCCAAAAACTCAGGCAATAGGTCCAGGCCGTTGTCATGCTTTTTCAGGAAATCCTTGCAATCCTCTCCCTTGAAGGTAAGTGTTGGCTCAGGGAGCTTCAACATTTTATGGAACACTTGAGGTGAAAGAGAGACGAGAGAATGATATTGAATTTTAATGATCCACTAACTTGGTATATATTTATCAACACATCATGCAACCAGTTCCTTACAGTAAAAAACCTCAGAGACACACCTTGCATGAGAAATTCCTGACGTCCAGATCACTTCATTCTGAGCAGAAAGGGATGAATAGTAAGAATACGCTCTAGACCACTGAAAGTTCTGGTCGTCATGCCCAAAAATATTCAAAGTATCATTGTAGAACTATTGTCAAGTTGTTGCAGCCATAAGTTGACGAGAGTGTTCCTTTAATCCATATAATATTTGCAATGGGTTCTTGAGATAGATAACAATAATATAATCTTCGTCAAATTGTGCTTTAATGCAGTTTTAATGAGAAATCTTCTTGATCCCTTTGATTATTAATGCCGATCTTTACGGAACCTGCATGATGAGTTAGTATCATTAAATGATTCTTAAATGTGTATTGGGAAAAACATGAGGATGGCGGGGACATACAAGAGTGATTAGGATTTGGTAGTTTTTGTGAACCCGCGGTTGCGAAAGGTCGAAAATAGACTAAGTGTTGTAATGCAGTTGGTCGTACTAAATATAAGAGAGATGAGATACATAGGATCTTGGTGAGTCCGATGGTCATAATGTATATCACAAATCTATGGGTTCAAAATGGATATCACATAACTTGGAATATGAAAGTTTGAACCCGTGAACCCGCGACTGCAGAAACGGTTAAGTATAGAATAATACGGTGGTCAGTCGGACTCATGATATGGGAGTATGGATGAAAATGAAAATTTGCAAGTATGCCAACCCACGAACCCGCTGCTTTGAAAAATGATTAAGTATAGTAACTAGAAAGGGAAAAATAGAGGGGAGAAACGAAAAAGGGGAATTCAGGTAAGTATAGAAGAGGGAAAAGAAACGGAAAAAAATAAGTTGGGAAAATGTAAAGGAGAGGGAAACTCGGAAACGAGAAATGGTCTCAACACCTACTTGGTCAATTTGGATCATCTCTCTCTTGTGCAACTATCTAATGGTGTTTTATCTTGGTATATTGTGGAGCTAAGGTGGTACGCACCTCTCAGAGGCTTGTTATCTTGCTTATGGATGGATATGTTTTGGTAACTAGGGTGTAATCTTGCTATTTTGGAATTGGTAAGGAAATTTATACATTTTGTTGGTGTTTTCTTCTAGTTTCATTGATAATATTGTCTCAAACCCTTGGAGGAGTATAATATCATACACCCTCCACCAAGGTTCATGTTATTTACTAGTTGATAAGCCATTTTTACAAGGTTACTAGGAGGAGTAAAATGGCTTACACCCTCCTAACCTTACCTTGGTTAGTTTTGCATGCTCTAGGGAGTAGAATAGAATACAACCCTATTGATATTGTGGATCTAACCCTTACATCCAAGACTCCATTTACCCAATATATTTAAAGCACTAACCTGAAAATTGCATTGGAGAAATAAATTACTGCATTGAAATACGTAATTTTGTGAGATATTCAAATTGTTTAAAGTGGAATCAATTCTTTTCCGTAATAGCTTTCTTGAGCCACTGGGAAATTTTGACTGGTCAAGGATATATTATTGTTGTTATAAAATTTATTATACAGACATTATGTTTGCAACAAACTCATCTAAACTTCTTTCTCTTACTCACTTTTCAACCGTCAAAAATTGCTAAAAAAGCTACCATAATAACCTACTAACCCTAGCACATATTTTGGGTGGTTTATTAGTGATTTTGGGTGGTTAAATTCTTATGTTGTAGCAAAATTTTGCTACAGCCATAAATATTCCATAATATCTCTTTAACAACTTTTCTTAAACATCCTTACTTTGTCACTAAGTCTAGCTTTATCTTACTTGAGTTATACTAGTCATTTCTAGCTTAATCTCTTGCATATTTAATTGATTTTCAATGATGTATCTAGAAAATTCCATTATCATTTACTTGTTGATTTACATCATTGTTTACTGCTGCTATATAGGAAAGTAAGCTTCACATTCTTTTCCATTGGAATATTGTTCTTGCATACTTGTCTTTCTCTTGTCTCAGTCATGTATAACTATCTTCTGCAGGTACTCAAGCGTTGGGAAACCATTGACCATCATTAAGACTTGTTTCCAAGACATATTACACTTCATAGCCTGAACTATATGGGAATCACCTTCCATCACTCCACTTTCCATATCATTTCCCCCTAGGGTCACATGGGATTCCCCCCTTGTGTAGTATTTATCATTCACTAAAGTGAGGGGAGGGTTTATCTAAGGTGATAGTGGGTATACTCTCTCATAGTTCTCGCCATCATGTGTATTGGATTGGGATTTTCCCAACCTACAAATTGTGTGATAACAATACCCAACGGGAATAATAATAGAAGTTAATATGTATTGTCATTTATGGAGGCCACTTTTAGTAAATAAGGACTACTGTGAACACAATAAAGGTGAGAAGGATTACTAGAAGGTTCCTTCTGATCTAGAATGTTCTTAGGTAGTAGGTAGTATCATATATATAGGTGTAAAAAATGTATAGAGCATGATTGAAGAAGTATTGTGTTTGGATCCTAGCTCAATAGGATGATGCCCCCTTGAAGAGGCAAGTGATGAGGAGTGGATCCCTTCCTTAAAAGGATCCATTGTATGGTGTTTCCCTAACTTAAGGGTTTTGGTAATAATAAACAATGGAGTATTTCTATCTGGTTCTCATATATTTTTTGTGTGATTCCATATTTATATCTTTGGTATATAACATTTGGTATCAGATCACTTTCTTTGGTGTTACAAGGAAAATATATCCTCCTCCATGGCTTGGATATGGCTCAATTTATAGCCTTCAAGTGGAACTGAAGGGCCGATTCAGAACATTTCCAGTATATGGAAGGTCAAGGATCATGGATCTTGTGACGTGACATGGAAACCCAACACAATTTTAATTTTGAGCACCAAACTCAATGTACATGAGTTTTAGTGGTGCAACCTACGTATACACATGTTCTCTAACTGGTAGGGCATGTATATGTGGAAAAATATGATTTTTTGGCTCTGGGAAGTACAAAAGGGGACTTCAAGTCTACATAGGGAAATGGAAAGGCCATCCAAGCAAGTGGCATGGGGTGAGGCAAAATTTTCTATAAAAAATGCCCCATAATGTGTGAGGTCAGAGGAGTATCTGCGATGGACAAAATAGATTATAATCCCCAGTATGGTTGCCAATTACGTTATGAGGAAACTCTCTCCTCCTCCACAGCTTGGATATGGCTCAATTTATAGCCTTCAAGTGGAACTGAAGGGCCGATTCAAAATGTTTCTAGTATATGGAAGGTCAAGGATCATGGATCTCGTGACATGAAATGGAAACCCAACGCAAATTTTAATTTTGAGCACCAAACTCGATCTACGCAGGCTATAGTGGTGCAACCTACATATATGCATGTTGTCTAACTGGTAGGGCATGCATATGTGAAAAAATATGATTTTTTGGCTCTGGGAAGTACAAAAGGGAACTTCAAGTCTGCATAGGGAAATGGAAAGGCCATCCAAGAAATTTGCATGGGGTGAGGAAAAAAATTCTATAACATTTGGAAAAGAAAAGGGGATTTTTTTCTCTATTTTGCAGGTTTTCAAAAGAAGAAGAAAAAAGAGGGTCGCAACACTAAGATAAATTCCTATACAATTTTGGAGAGAATTTGAAAATTTTGGTTGTATATCTGAATTTATTTTGGAAAAACAATCAATTTAAAAAACAAATTCGTTTGAATCGAAGTTTAGGAGGTCAATATATTGTTGATTTAAAATCAACAAAATATTCAGGTTTTTTCTATGGACAACTGTGTGATTTTTACGATTTATGTAGCAATTGGTGCATAATTTCCCCTAACCAATTGTCGACCTGGCTTCCTCTCGCAAAATAAACCAAGTTAAAAAAAATCGTCTGAATCAAAGCTCTGGAAGTGAATATATCACTGATTTAAAATAAACAATTTTCATGGTTTTTCTTGATGGTTGCGAGACTGCAGATCTCATAACTTTTGACAGGGTGCTTAGATTGCTACTAGATCTAGACCATTCGATAGAGGATTTTCAGAACTTTATTTTGGTATATTATATGTGATTCTTTGTATGGTTATGACATGTGTTACAAAAATCCTCATGGGCCTACACAAAGCTATTGAAGCCCACAAGGGCATAAAAGAAAATGCAAGACATCAAAGACAATGTTAAAAATATTCAAGAGATCATAGAGAGAAATATTATGATGGTCATATACTCTTACATCACAGAAAAATATAATCAAGAAAGTTAGGCTTGGTATGATTTCAAGGTCGATTGTGATGATTGTTATATGGATAGTTGTCATTTATGGGATGACAACTGCTTTCATCTTATATTTGATGACTCTACTCCACCTTATGTAGAGCGCATTAGGGAGAGTAGTCAAGAGCCTTCTCTGAATGCTATTTTTCAGTTTTCTTATTCTAAAGTACTAGTGTTTTATGTGGATGATTTTTTGTATATGGATGGATCTAGATACTTGGATCCACATGACCAATGTAGACATTTGGAACACCATTTTYAGTTGGATATTGAGTCCATATATCTTCAACGGGGAGTCCACATGAGCACTTGGATATGGGATTCATGTTTATGGTGGAGCTCAAACTACTTCAATATGGTCGCTAACACTTGTACACAAGACCCTGTTTCTCAAGTCTAGTTCAACATTATGGTCCACACTTATCCATGGGACCCTGGTATATGGTTGTACTTCCTCATAACAAGCGTTGAGGACAACACTTTCCTAAGGGGGGTGCAATATAATGTAGCTAGGGGTATAATATGGGGTACCTATGGAGGTACCCAAGGGGAATAATAATGGAGGTTAATATGTATTTTTAT
The DNA here is from genome assembly GCA_010110895.2 of Picea sitchensis. Classification (NCBI taxonomy): domain Eukaryota; kingdom Viridiplantae; phylum Streptophyta; class Pinopsida; order Pinales; family Pinaceae; genus Picea; species Picea sitchensis. The sequence goes on along the minus strand of SNQJ01S0091145.1, from coordinate 47,318 downwards.
GTATAGATGTCACTTTTAGTAAATAAGGCCTAGTGTGAACACAATAAAGGTGAGAAGGCTTACTAGAAGGTTCCTTCTCTAGAATGATCTTAGTTGGTAGGTAGTATATATATATATATATATATAGGTGTAAGTAATGTATTGAGAATGATTGAAGAAGTATTATTTTTGAAGTGTATCTCATTAGGAGGTTTCCCCCTCGAAGAGGCAAGTGATCAGGAGTGGATCCTTTCCTTAAAAGGATCAATTATATGGTGTTGTCCTACCTTAATGGTTTTGGTAATAATAAAAAATAGAGAATTTCTATGTAGTTATCATATATTTTGTGTGTGATTCCGTATTCATGTCTTTGGTACATAATTGTTTTTATCATAGCACTTTATTTGCAAAGTAAAGGGCCAATTTTTTCCCTGTTTTATAGGTTTTCAAAAGAAGAAGAAAAAAGAGGGTCCATAAACTTAGATAAATCCTTGTATATTTTTGGAGATAATTTAAAGAAACTGGTTATATGTCTTAATTCATCTCTAAAAAACAACCAATTAAAAAAAAAAAATAGTCCGAATTGGAGTTCAAGAGGTCAAGATATGCTTGATTTAAAATCAACAATTTTCAGATTTTTTCTGAGGAAAACCATGTGATTTTGTCTATATTTGTTGAAATTGGTGAATACTTTTCCCTAACCAATTGTGTATCTGAATACCTCTCACAAAATTCACCAATTTTAAAAAATAAATCATCTGAATCGAAGCTCCATAAGTGAAGATACCGTTGATTTAAAATCAACAATTTTCAGAGTTTTTCGTGACGACTGCGAGACTGCAGAGCTCATAAATTTTGACAAGGTTCTCAAATTGTTGCCGGATCAGGGCCATTGGATAGAGGATTTTCATAACTTCCTTTTTTTATATTATATATGTTGCTTATTTTGGATATTTCATGTGCTAAAAAAATCTTGATGGGCCTACACAAAGTTATTGAAACCCTTAGGGGCATAAAATACAATATTTGAAATATTAAAGAGATCATAGAGCACAATATTAGAGTATCATACACTCTTACACCAAAGAATAATATAATCGAGAATTTCGAGGCCGATTGTGATGATTGGTATATGGATAGTTTTCATTTCCGAGATGACAACTACTTTCATCTTCTATTTGATGACTCTACTCCACCTTATGTAGAGAACATTATGGAGAAAATTCAAGATCCTTCTATGAATCCTATTTTTTAGTTTTCTTATTCTCTAGTACTAGTGTGTTATGTGGATCATATTTTGGATATGGATGGACCTAGATATTTGGATTCACATGACCACTGTAGACATTTGGAGTACCATTTTCAATTGGTTATTGAGTCCAGGTGTCTTCAATGTGAGCACAATAAATGTGAGAAGGATTACTAGAAGGTTCCTTCTCTAGAATGTTCTTAGGTGGTAGGTAGTATTATATATAGAGGTCTAAGCAATGTATTGAGAATGATTGAAGAAGTATTATATTTGGAGCGTGAATCATTAGGAGATTTCCCCCTTGAAGAGACAAGTGATTATGAGTGGATCCCTTCCTTAAAAAGATTGATTTTATGGTGTTTACCTACCTTAAGGGTTTTGGTAATAATAAATAGTGGAGCATTTATATCAAGTTCTCATATATTTTGTGTGTGATAATCATTTTTCAAGGTTTTTCCATGGAAGACTGCACAATTTGCAGGTTTTTGTAGCAATTGGTGTAGAATTTGTTCATACCAACTGTATATCTAATTTCCTCTCAGCAAATTACCCCATTTAAAAACAAAAATAGTTTGAATTGGATCTCCAGGAGTGAAGATATTGTTGATTTAAAATAAACAAATTTTCAAGGTTTTTTGTGATGGTCGTGAGACTATAGAGTTTTTTATCACCTATTTTGTTCTGCTATGTCTCATCTCTCATATCTTAGTTTCTACATTTCAAAAATTTTGTATAAGCCATAAATCCTAATCATTAGTTTGATTAAGGGTTCAAAATCTTATTAGGGGATCAAATTAATATTATGCTGAGAGAAATGAGGGATACTTAGCCTTGTAAAAAGGGGATAGAGGAAATTATACACATGTTTGTATGATTGTTTGATGACATCATTAGCTTTAAATATTTTCATTTGAGTTATATGTCATATCATGATTTATGCTTCATGATTACCCAAGTTAGTAAGTTGTTGATTCAAGTCAAATCCATCTAAGAATGTAAAATGACAAATCTTGTTGAGTGCTACAGGAACTTCCACATGTACCTAATTGTGATCATTTCGAGCACCATTGGGAGAATTGGAAGTCGTGGATTGTCCTACAAGGCTAAATGAAGATTCAAAACAGTTAGAAATTACCTAATAGATAGTCACATCATGCGAAGGTGGGGGATTTTCACCTATACGTGTCTATTTTCCAAGATGTCACGCAGATGAGGTTTTTTCAAATCAGTTTCTTTAAAATCCGGTGCATTATTCGTTACTACTTCAGTTGGTCAATTTTATTTTTCATCCATAGAGCCAACAAATCCCCTATCTTTCTCATTGCACAACAAACATATTCTTTTTCTGCAGCAAAGAGTCTATCTTTCTGGTTTTGATAGTTAAGAAGGGAGGTCTGACAGTAAATAAAAATACTCCTACAGGAAAAGACAAAGTTGCTACAAGAAAACAGGGTAAGAAGAATAAGAAAGGCCCAAACCCTGCGATCAAATCTGAAGGAGATAAGCCCATGATAATGAAAAATTGTTCTCAATCCCAAAAGACTAGAATGGATAATTTGGATTTGCTGGCAGAAGCAGTTACATCATTTTTTCAAGGAGATCTTTCAGCTTAAGAATTCCACCTCGAATGTAAATCCTAAACTATGACTGAAAATGATGGATAACAAAAGAAACATTTTTTGTTTCTTGTATATAAGGTGTCATTCCTCTTTTTTTAATGATCAGTTGTAACCAAGGCAAGGAAAGAATTTGAAAACATGCAAAACTAGTTTTTTGTATGTCACTACAGGAAGTTCCTGCAACTCTCCACACATAAAACAAGGGATTTTCTAGAAATGATTGTTTTTGTAGTCAATTTTAAAATCATACTCTGACCATACGGAGAGGTATTTTGAAAAACTAAAAGAGGTTTTAATCAAGCATGAACTCATCTAAAAAAAAAACCTCAGTTCTTACACAGATGTCACGGTTTGGGAGATACAAGCATATCTTTACAACTCAGTTTTTCAGATTTGAAAATACAAGAATTTTCCTGTTTTAGTCATCTTATTTGGGCACATATTACAAGGTGATGGAAAGGTATTTTGAAAAAATGAAAGAGGTTTTTCTCAAGAACAATATAATATACAAAAACTCCCTCATTTTTTACACAGGTGACATGGTTTGGGAGATACAAGAAGATCTTTAGAGCTCATTTTTCAGAAATTCAACATATGCTATGAAATGAGACAATTATCCCTTAGTTCGATTCCACACATGCCAAGATGAGGTTTCAAGTCAGGAAGACACATGGATGTTCAAGGAGGATATTTTTTCTAAATATCCTCAAAAATTTGATTTGATTTGAATGTATTTAATGCTTTAAATGTCAAACCCTAGATTTTAGGTATGGGACTAATTTTCTAGATTTTTTGTAATCTTTTTTATATGACTAAGTGAAAATTTGACCCTAGGAGGTGTCATCTATGTCTATTTTGAGTAGATCAGATTCAAGCTTTGAGGAGCTGGTTGCTATCTCATAGATCTATAAATCTCATGGAAAATTATATGTAAAGGAGAGAGGATTCAATCTGAGGGATTGAGGAGGGGATGGGGATGGAAACTTGATATTATTTTTAGAACCTTTTTGTTCACCATACCTCTATGTAAATATATCAACTACAAATAAAGCCAATGGTTAGCTAGTTCTCTAATTCTGTGTAAGTCATATTTTCTTGTTTCTCTGCTCGAATATGTTATGCTGCCATCGAGTATACGTACACATTTTCTGTGCTAAGAGGGTTGTTGTGTAGGATATGTTGTAACCTTTTCCACAGAGCTATTTGAGTCGTTAATTCATGTTTAAAAAGGTTTTCTAAATGTTGAATTATTCCTCTACTGTTAGACATATCGAGGAACATGATATTTTTTTATTATCTTACATTTTTGTTTCTCATATTTCTTCATCACATCCTACTATCTCATTTTCCTGATCTAGGTTTTATTAACCTAATATGTTGCACATAGAAAGTTGGCACAAAGAGCCTAATCACAAGCCTCCATCTTTGACCCTACCACTCTCAAACATTTTAAAATTTAAACCCTTATTGAGCATTTTTGAAGCAAGGTGTGTTAGGCTTGACTCAATTGCAGTCTTGAGTCGACTTCTAGTGCTAATAGAGCTCATAACTTTTGAAAAGTTACTCAAATTGTTGCCAGATCAATGCCATTAGATAGAGGATTTTTAGAGATTTCTCTTGGTATAGTATACATGGTGCTTCCAATGGATATGTCATGTGTTGCAGTATTTGAACAAATTCGCATGGCCCTAAACGTCGTTATTCAAGCTATTAAACCCCTTAGTGGCCTAATAGATGATGCTCGAAATATGAAAGAGACCAAAGATATAGAGCATGGGAGATATATTATGGGGACCATATACCCTTACAACAATCAAGAATATAAACAAGAAGAATATTATTGGTATGAATTCAAGACCGATTTTGATGATTTTTATATGGATAATTGTCATTTATGTGATGGCAACCACTTTCATCTTCTATTTGATGAATTTACTACACCTTTTGTAGAGAACTCAAGAGCCTTATTTGAATACTATTTTTTAGTTTTCTTGTTCTCTAGTACTAGTGGATGATTTTTTGGATGGATCTACATATTTGGATCCACGTGATGAATATATATCTTTTGAGCCCATTTGTTATTGGCTATTGAGTTCTTATTTCTTCATAAGGGCATTCACATGATCACTTGGACATGGGACCGTGTTTACATTGGAGTTTGGAATACTTAAACATGGTGGATAACACTTCTACATGGGATCCTAGTTCTCTAGCCTACTTCAACATTTTGGTCCATACGTATCCATAGGACCCTGGTATACGATTGTACTTCCTCACAACAAGCGTTGAGGACAATGCTTTCCTAAGGGGGATGGAATGTAGTGTAGCTAGGGGAATAATATGGGGTACCTAGGAAGGTACCCAATGGGATTAATAATAGAGATGTATTGTTATGTATGGAGGCCACATTTAGTAAATAAGGTCTAATGTGAACATATCAAATTTAAGAGGGATTACTAGAAGGTTCCTCCTCTAGAGTGTTCTTGGGAGGTAGTTAATATCATATAAGGAGGTATGAGAAATGTAATGGGCATGTTTTATGAGTATTGTATTTGGAGTGTATCTCATTAGGAGGTTTCCCCCTTGAATAGGCAAGTGATCATTAGTGGATCACTTCTTTGAAAGGATCAATTGTAAGGTGTTTCCCTACCTTAATTGGTTTCTATATGATAAAGGCCAATATTTTCTATATTATTCTTTGTATCTTGCATGTGATTATATTTGTATATATTTGGTACTCAACAATGTAGATCAATTCCCATTTTTATTGAAATTCAAAGATGTTTTTCCCAAAGAGTTTATAGGTTTACCTCCCAAAAGAGGACTTGATTTCACTATCAATCTAAAACCTGATGTGGAGCCAATTTCCAAGAAATCTTACAAGATGATAGCTCCAAAACTTTGTGAGTTGTAGATACAATTGAAGGAATTGTCAGACTTAGATATTATTAGGCACAATTTTTCCCATGGGGTTCACTAGTGATATTTGTCAAGAAGAAGGATGGTTTCTTGTAATTGTGCATAGATTACAGAGATTTGGAAATATCTAAAATGAAGAATAATTATTTGATACCTCAAATAAATAATCTATTTGATCAGATGAAAGGATAAATGATTTTCTCAAAAAATGATTCGCGATTAGGTTATCACTAGTTAAGGATTAAGGAAAGTGACATTCCAAATACCTCCTTCTGGACTCAGTATGGGAACTATTAGTTCATAATGGTGCCATTAGATTTTACCAATGTACCAACAGTATTCATAGACCTCATGAATAGTGTATTATGGAAGTACTTAGACCACTTTGTGTAGGTATTTCTAGATGATGTTATTGTTATAGCAAGATTTGCCTCACCATTGCTATCTTGCATAGAGGGCCTTTTTCCATTTCCCTATGCAGACTTATCATCCCTTTTTTGATGAATCCAGAGCTAAAACATACATTTTTCCATATATACACTCCCTATCAGTTATACAAGATGTGTATATGCTTGATGCTCCACTGAAGCTCGTGTATATCGGGATTTGTGCCAGAAAATAAAAAATGAGGTCGGGTTTCCATGTCACGACAAAATATCTCTAATCTTTGGCCTTCCATATACTGGAAATGTTCTGAATTGGCCCTTTAGTTGCATTCTGGAGGCTATAAGAGAACAATTTCGAACTATGGAAAAGAAGGAGAAAGCATTCAACTTTGAGAGCAAAGTTACTCTGGAAAAATTACTTCATATTGAGTCTGCATCCCTTTGTCCCTCAAGTCTGAACACAGTGTTCATCCCCCAAGATATTCCCTTATTGTTGAGAGGACCTCTTTGCCTCTTTCTTATGAGCTTGCCTTTGGTGGAGGATTGAAGTGGTGGAGACCTAGTTGGAAGGAACTTGGTTTCTTGGTTTTGAACCGTGCCGACACGGAAGTCTGTAATGTTGACACTTATGTTGATCAATTATTAATAAAAATACTCCTTTCCCGTCCTATTGGTGTCTTGCAAATATATGATTATTATCCATGGGAGTGTTTGTAATGTCTATTAATGGATTATGCTATATGATGTGCTAACTCCTTTTATATCATCACTATATACTTGCTTTGATTGTTTGTCAAGAACTTCTTGCAGGTATAAAGCTTTGGGTCAAAGTGCTCAACGGTGGAACATCATCAAACGTTGGATCGAGGTAGGCCTCTTTCTTGTATTTCACATTAGTCTATATAGCATATGTTGGAATTGAGTTGATTTTTGCAGTCAGACCTGTCTATTGTGGTTTACCCTTGGCCATAGAGAGTTTTTCCCTTGTAACAGAAATGACGACTCCACTGGGGAAAGATCTTCCTTCTAAGGGTTGAAGTACTTTTTCTTCTTACATTTCTCTTTTTCCTTTGTGTTTCTTGTCGTATCATTGCGTGACAGATCCTTTTCACTATGACTCTGATTTTTCAGCCTTTTACCCTTGCCTGGCCTTGTTTTAAAGCATATACGCCCTTTTTTCCTTGACAGTCGCGTATACATGTTTGATGTCTCACTGCAAGAAGCGTATATACGTTCTATTCTCTTGAGCAGTCCCATATACCACTTCCCCTTGCTTGTTTGCTTGGTTGAGTGACTGGTGGGTAGGATTTAAAGATTGTTGAGCCTTCTTAGGTCTCTGTAGTGTCTGTTGAGATTATCTAGGATGACGGGCAGGCTTCCCGTCGGGAAGCCTGTTTGGAGTTGAATTTTTGGGCGTAGTCTTTCTCTTTGTTTTCTATTTTTAATTTGTCCTTGGTTTCTGGGTTGTTTGCTTGGCTTCCTGGTATTCTGCTTGAGTTACTGCTTTTATATAGAGTAGAATTCATATGTCAAGTTGCTTATCAGTCCATGCTTTTTCTTTTCAGAATATTGAAAATACAAAAACAATAGGCATTTTGCATTGGTTGGCATTTGTGTCTTTGAATTGTTATCATTATCTTAGCACATTTAGCGAAACATTGTATTTTACTTTTGAATTGCAGATTTGAAATTGAAGACTGCACTGTTTTTATTAGCATATCATTCATTGAAAAGTTAAATATATACTTTGCATTATATCCGTATTTATTTTCTGGTAGTCATAACACCATGAGTTTCACTTCCATACCTTTTTGAGTAACCATAGCCAATAAAATTTACACTTTAAACTAAAATTGATTAGTCACGATTTTATTTTTAGGGTGCACAAAATAACTTAGGATTTAGTGCCTTGGAATAGGATTTTGTGAGTAAACTTCTTCAAGGCAATTAAATCAACATATGTGTCTGAGACAGGGAGTTGAGAAGTCCATTGTATAATCGGTAAGATCATGAGGCTTCGCTCACACCGGAGTTAATCATGAGGTCGCGCGAATTTAGTTGAAGGGATAACCCTTGGATACTCACCTAGCGTCAGAGATATTTTTGTGGATTTATTCATATTTGGGTATCTTGCTTTCAAGGTTTTAGGCTTTGCTACCCTGCCCATACGGTGATTCGGACTTATGACTTCTCGCCTGTGCATCGGTTATACAATGGTTGATTAGTTGCTTGACTTAGGTATCTCATAGGTTACTTGCAGGGGTTATTCTGCTTGTACCTGAGTCAGATAAGGGTCGGACAACACACAACCTTTATGGAGGATTACCTCTCCAAGGGGATCTGACCGACTGGTTGTTAAGCCCACGAGGGCCCTTATAACTGATTTGGTTACCTCCAAAATTTAGCAAGGAGTTTCAAGTTCCTCCTGGACGAGACATACCTTCTTTTGTGAGGGAGGCCACTCAACCACTTTAGCCTATTTTCATGCATATTGGTCATTTGAATTTTTGGTATTCTCTTTGACTACTAATTGGCCATAGGATATATTTTTATTTGTGGAAGAGTCATAAGTCATCGTGGAGTCAGACCAGCTTCCTCGCGGGTCTCGTCGGTTGTTACAGTTACCACTAGTTTTCGAGTCCTTGCCTTCTAAAAGGCGCAGAGTTATCAGTAGTGGTACACACACATCCACTTTTCAGACTTTTGATCCCACAAGGATGAGTACCAAATCTACTCTTTAGAACACTGGGATTTATTCGACTCCCAATCCCACTATAATTAATGGCATTCCTTCAACACCTGTAGCCGCTACAGTTGCAGTACCAGAGGCTTACACTGATACTATGTCTCGGCCTGTAGTTAATGCTTCATCTCTTGCCTTGAACCCTTTTGGGGGTTTTGGCCACTCGCTGAGTTACAATGTTTAGACCATCCCCATGGCTTCTAGTCCATTTTCTTTTGATATGCCTAACTTCACCTCGCAGTTTTCAACTGCCATCCCAACTGTTGGCCATAACGCTAGCCTTGGACTTGGGGGCACTACACCTCCTTACACTCCTTTCCCATTTGGTGGTTCTCATATTCCTCAAGTGAATCCTAATGTAGGGAGTGTCCCTATTCTTAACCCCAGGTCTAATCCTTCTACGACTAGATGGAACAACCCAGCTGGCGAATAAGTTCTGCCCTATATCCCTATCCCCTCGGTGCTGATTCTGACCAATAATTTTGGCATGACGAATCCACTTAAATCCTTTGGGTTCCCACCTAGAGGAGGTCAGTCTTACATTTTGGGAACTCCCCAACCTAGATCTAATCCAAATGGGGGTAGTTTTAACAACCCCCATCTTGGATCTAATCCAACTAGGGGAAATTTTCATAACTCTTATCAGAACATTCCTGCTAGAATGATGCTCGATCCATCTTTTACGAATCAGCCTGGAGGAGGTTCTTATAATTCCGGACAAGGTTTTGGTCCTCACCATAATCCTGGATGGAACACAGTTCCTAACACACAATCTTTCGCGGGAGGATGGGGTCAGGTGTCGCAACCTCGTATTCCCTTTATGGCCACACTTAATCTGCCATATTTTTCTAAACTAATGAATGAATCGATGAGTCATGACCCCTCATGGCCCCCTGTCCCTACCAAAATTCCATCAGACATTCCAAAGTTTGAAGGTAAGAATGACAAAGACCCTGGTGATTACATCACTAATTTTCACCTTTGGTGCTCATTGAATTCTCTGAACCATGATTCTATTAGGTTATGATTGTTTCAACGCACTCTCATTGGAGTGGCATCACAATGGTACATTGAGCTACCTAGGGGGACATATGGGTCATTCCATCAGTTGGTGCTAGCCTTTCTCAATCACTTTCAACTGCCCATTCGTTATGATGTTGGCCTTGAACTTTTGTCAACTTTACACCAGGGTACCAAAACTCACATCTCGGACCATATCTAGATATGACGTAGGTGAAGGCGGTTGGTTAAGACTCCTATACCCCCAACCTTTCTTCTAGAATGGTTCCCAAAGTCTTCACATGCTCCTATTTCAAAGGACGTTGCTACTTCCAGGGTCTTCAACGAGGAAGAATCTATCCTTGTAGCCCAACAATTTTAATTGATATATGCTCAGTCTAGGATGTTATACCACCTTCTTCCAGACGCACTGTGAAAAAATCACGATCCTAGACAAAATCCCAAAATTCATGCTGATGGCATTGTAGGGTCCGCCAATGTAAAATCCACAGACTCGACAATGAAGTCTGCCGGAGGAACAACTTCGTCTGGATCCTCGAAACCCATCTAGTCGACGGATGTACATTCCATGCAATCATCGAAAAACCCAAATGGTGACCAACAACCAGATGGGAATAAAAGGAAAGGTCGAAATAATTGTAAGGGTGGGAAGAATAATAATAACAAACCCAAGGACAAAGATAATAATGGGAAACATAATGATAATGCTGGAGAGGGAAATAAAGAGAAGTGTAAGGTGGAGTTTCTTTGTAAACTTTGTACCGATGGCCACCTTACCCACTTGTGCCCCAAACTTGTGGAGGCTGCAAGGATTTTAAATATACCGCCCACTGTGATGACGAATCCATTCCCACACAAACAACACTTAGACTCAAGTTCTTCGAGTGCCGAAAATGCATCTGGTGGAAGCCAAAATCCACAGTCGCAAGATGGCGATCGTGTTTTCATCAATATGGTCGATGCGAAAATTGATATAGCCACTTGCTCTCGAGATTATATCTCTTCAAAAGCTAGTACCAACCTAGAAACTCCTCCTCCACCCCCGAAGATGAACTTACAGATGGAGAAACTAGAGCCACCACCTCGTATTCCGAAAGGAGTACTCAAGCACTCTACCCACAACCCTAATGCTTGAGTCGCCCATAACTACTCTATTGTTGAAGATCTGGGCCAAACCCCTTGCATGATGTCGACTTTGGAGGTACTCCAAACTTGTCCATCACAGAGGATTGCATTACTATCTGCCTTAGGATCTCTAGAGCCTAGTGGCTCAAAATTCATCAAGTTTTATGTCACAGACGTGAAGCCTCGCTTACCCTACCATGTTGCTTTTCAAATCCACGTGGAGTATTCCAAGTATATTATCAAACAAGCGGTCGTTGATGAAGGTGATGCCACTTGTGTGATGTCCCTGGTCTGTTGGAAAGCTATCGGTTATCCGACCCTTTCCAAGTCGTCGAACATGTTGATTTCATTTGACGGTCATTCCTTCTGCCCTCATGGTATTCTCCCCGCCTTTCCAGTCCAGTTAGGTGGGAAGATGGTAGAGGTGGAAGTAGAGGTAGTTGACGCACCTCTCGATTATAACTTGTTACTATGTCGCAATTGGACCTATGCTATGGTCATTGTCATATCATCCATTTTCCATGTACTTTGTTTTCCTCATCAGGGGGAGATCGTGACGATCGACCAGTTCTCCTTTGCGTACTCTAGTCCTAACGCATCTGTTGGACCATCGATCCCTGTGATAAAAAATTATCAGCCGACAACTGAGAATATCAGTGTCAGAATGTATTCTTCCCTCATGGGTAATTTTGACTTCTCGACACTGATTCACCATGTTTACACCATGTCTAGTAGGCCTGCTTCAGCAGAGAGGTCCATTCCTTTCCGCACTTCCTATTTGAGTGATCCTTGGACCCTACCTTCTCCGAATTCATCGTTTGAAGTTTATTCGTATGCTGACATGGCTATGCCACTATCAGTAGCAAAGATTATGTATCAAGCTATCCTTGACTCTTCCGTCGATCTCGATCCTGTTACCTCGCAGACAGACAAGGAGGATCCCATTCTTAGGCCCATATGGGCCACTTCGTTATCTTTTTCACATGATTTCTTAGATGAGACTTTGCCTTTGGACGAAGCCATCCTCGGAGCCATGAATGTTTTCGAGAGACCTTGGGATGATATGCATCATTGATCTTATTTTCTCCCAAGTCTTGAAAGAATCGAGCAAGATGATTTTTAGTCTACCTTGAGTGAGATAGTCAGTCACGTCGTAGTTCCACTTGATACGCACAGTATTTATGCCGAAGGAAATATGGAAAGTGTTTCTCCTACCATCTCGATCGACATCTCTCGTACCCCTGGAAAAATTGAGAACGTAAATATAGGTGTGGATTGTTCTCCATAAGAGATTATGATCTATACCAACCTCTTCAAAGAATTTCAATATATATTCGCTTGTTCATATGAAGATATGCCAGGGATAGACCCTCTTATTGTCAAACATGAAGTTATAACTTATTCAGATGCTAAACCTGTTCAACAACGTCTTAGAGTTGTTAATCCTAGGAAGGCCCCTGCTATTAAGGCAGAGGTGGAGAAGCTACTTAATGCCGACTTCATCTACCCGGTTCCCTTGAGAGAATGGGTATCCAAAACCGTTCTTGTGAATAAAAAGAAAGGAACCATCTGTGTGTGTATGGAATTTCGCGACCTGAACAAAGCTTGTCCTAAATATAACTTCCCCACGCCTTTCATTGATCAGATTCTCGATGAGTGTGCGAGAAGCGAAATATTTTCCTTTATGGACATATTTTGAGGATATAACCAAATCCAGATCAAACCTAAGGACCAAAACAAGACGACATTTATATGTCCTTGGGGTACTTTTGCATACCG